>CAJVQA010004316.1:0-17823 GCA_910591915.1 Cetraspora pellucida | reverse complement strand
CATAATACGAATATTACATAGGTGATTATCCAAATTTTCACCATCGATGGGATTTGAACACCCAACCTACTACTTGGGGGTTGACAACATGACCACTTCACTAGGTCACCACACACATGCTTATATTTTTTAATTATTAATATTAAGATTAAAATATTGTTTTTTTTTTTGTGTTTTGCATTTTAGGTTGATAGTTTGTTTATAGTTTATTTGAAATATTGTAGGTATTAGAGAAATTTTAATTGTATTAGTTGTTAAATTTATAACTTGGTATTTTTGAAAAAGTATTAAAGAGTTTAATGTATTTGTTATTTTGCTTATATGCCAATTAATAGAAAAAATATATAATATTTATGTATTTTTAGAATCATTAGACTAAGATGTAATAAGATTAAGTATATTTAGAAAAGAATTAATTTGTTAGATCTAAAGATTAGGCTAAATATATAAAATAAAGAAGGAAAAATCTTGTTTGTAAGTATTTTAAACTAATTTAAAATAGGATCTTGAGAAAATTTATAAGTTTTAAAATATATGTTTTTCTAAGAAAGTAGATTGTGATTGTAAGCTATAAGTATTTAATTAAAAAAGAAAATTTTATTATTTCTAAGACTTAGAGTTATTGAGCTGTTTAGAAATAGAATAAAGTTATTTCTTAAATTGTAGACTTTTGCAGACAAATTTGTCTGCATAATTATATTTTTTTGGCTCTGATCTACTTTTTTAAAATATTAAAGTATCTAAATAAAATTTGATATAATAATATTTAAAAAAATAAAATTACTTTTTTGCAGTATTTATTTTTAAATTATAAGAAAAATAAAGTAGGTTACTTATAAACCAAAAATATATAATTTTAAAAAAAATTTTAATAAATCATTTTTTTAGTTTATCTATAATAAATTTTTTAAATATTAATTTTAAACTTATAGATTTTAATACAACTTTTTAGTTTATATTAAATATTATATTTTTAATTAGATTTATATAAAATAGCATACTTGTGCTATAACACCTTATGAATTAGCCAATCAAATTGCAGAAACATATCATATGAAATTTAAAATTATGTGATTGAATTACCAAGTAAAGGGATCATCTAAAGCAGAGATAAATCATGTATATTAACCAATCAAATTACAAATTTTTTGTTGACCTGAATCAGTCTAGCAAAGCAAAAAAAATGAAAACTGCAAAAAATACAAAAAACCCTATCTAAACATGTTTTGATACACTAATTAAAAATATCAGGAAGGTAATTTTACCTATATATCTGCTAATACTAACCTTAATCAGAACTAACCCTAACTCTAAAGTTAATAAGAATTTTATTGATTTTGTGTAACCTATCTTTACTTTAGACATCCTCTAAGTAAATATATCGATACACCTTTATTTTATATATATATACACATTAGATTCGTTCTAATCCTCATAACAAAAATTTTGTATGTACATACTAAATATATCTGTTTGTTCATATTTGATGTAGTATTGTATTATTAATGCATACTTATAATATGCATATACAAATCAGGTATAACTGATTTTGTATATAACTCAGCATATAACAAGTAGTCATCTTGATATCTATATGTTTATATATGAAATTGTGTATCAAAAAGCATGTTATTTACATATTATGTAGATTAAACATTACTATACCAAAATAGTGATTAATTATAAAACAGCATCGCCTATACAATATTGCACTAAATTCTATTTCTAGCTAAATTGGTTAACAATTATATGATTGCAATTTTACAATTACAATGCTTTCTAACTCTCAAGTAATGCAATATATTGAACAATAAAAATATATAAACTATCTTACTACACAAGTTACAAGTTACAGTTTTTTTAATAATGACCAATTTTGCCATATTTTTTACAATGCCTTTGCTGTTTTTTGATGACTTTTTGTTTATATGATGATTTGAACTATTTAGTTCTAACTGGGTGACCTTTACTACGTTTCTTTTTAGAATTCAATAATATGAACTCTTGATTTCCTTTATTACTATTACCTTCATCTGAAGATGAGTCTTTAGAAGAATCAGAGATTTGTTTTATAAATTCCTATAACAGACCAATAAGTTGTTGTGAATTTGATTGGTTTTTTAGAGCTTTATTAAGAGTCTTCTTATAAATATTATGCAACTCTCTATAAACCTTTCTTTGCTAAATTATATTAAAATTTTCTTTAAGAAAATCTTGATTATCATGACTGAATGTATATAAATAAGTAATAGAAGAAGCTGTTTCTTCTACTAAATTTTCTTCATTATAAAATTTGTTTGCCTTCAAAAAAAGTTCATTAGATACACTGACCTTTTCATAATACCAATGCGAAGAAATAAGCTGAATATGAAATTTGGCAATGTTTGTCATAAGCATTAATTTAAAATAATGCCTGCAAACAATGCCTTGTTGAACAATTATTAGGCATAAACAAATATAAGATAGATTCTTTAAAATTAATATGTGATATTTAATGATAATAGAATTATTAACTTTTACTGACCATACTTCAACCATAATATTCAACCCTCCTACTAAGTAAATGATTTCATTTAATAAAATCTATTGCATTTCTGTTTCTAATTTATTATATATTTTAATTTCTTGTTTGATATTACAAAAGCTCTATATAAAGTAATATAGTCAAATTAATAAAGTAACATATAAAAATAAGTGCTTATTATATTCATATTATGTATTATAGTTGGTTAAAACTCTTTAGACTAACACTTGACTTATTCACATAAACCTATTCATAACTCTAATATAAAGTATAGTTCTTTTTAACTTTAACTATTCTACAGATAGTACAACCTAATAATATATTATTATATGTATATATACTAATGATGTTGATTTTATCAAATTACCAAAAACAAATAAAAAACTTACTTCAATATTATTTTCCAAAATTTTAATCATTTCATAATAATTCTACTAGTTTATTTTATCACATTGCTTTTGTAAAATTACAGACATAAAAATTCTTTCCAAATACTCATCAACTTTTTTAAACAGAAAATTTGTTTTTTTTTGATTATTTATGCAAGGAATTGAAAGTTTTCAAAAATTATATTCTTCTTTTTGTCTTGTAAATCTAAAAGCCAATGTATTTCATTCATTAATTCATATAATGAAACATTTGAACTATGCAATAACCATTTGAGACACCTATTAACAGACTCTATGTAGGAAGTTGATATCATACTATCAGTAAATTTGAATCATATAAAACAATAAGCCCAATGAGCCTTATTATGATATAACACATTTATATATAAGTTAGTACTAGGAAAATTTTGACAGATGTTTTTAAATCTCTTTTCAAATGTTTCTTTTCCGAGACTATTCTTACAGATATAAAATGCCTCAATAAACTTGCTATAATCACCACCAAGAGAATTCCTTAAGTGTTTGTTAATATTCTGTGTAAGATGAAAAGCACAATAAATTTGATAGCTTTGAGTAAATATTTGATGAATTGCAGATTCTATTGCAGGGTCAGCATCAGTAATTATGACTGCTGGCTGCTTTTCAGTTGCTTTTAAGACTTTGTTGAACATCCAAACATGTAATTCTGTACTTTTATCTGGTAGCAGAGCTTGCACAAGAAGAATGTTTTGCCAATGCTAATTAAATCCTACAAACATTAACAATATCATGCTGTAATAATTTGTTTTGTGCATTATATCATGCAAAATACAGTCTAAAAATTGTATCCAATTTTCAATCTGTTTAGGAGTTATCTACAGTAGCTTGGTAAGAGTGTTATCTTCATCCCAATCTTTAACAACAATTCAACAAGAATTAATTTCTTTTTGACTGTCTAGCCAATTAGACATTAGGGCTGCATCACTTGATAATGATTTAGAGGTTAGCCAAAATTGTTAAATAGCAGTATATAGGTCCTTGGAATATATTGGTTGTGTTGAGTATTTACCTTCTAAAAACCTGTACTGAACTGTTGCTTCAAATTTACAATGTGTTGTTAAAAATTTGATATCCTTTAATATTTCAGAAGTGAACTTCTTACTTTCTTCAAAACTGATCAATTCAATACTTAAGAGATGATTATGATCATAAACAATCTTATTTATATAAACATGAAATGCAGGATTATTTGACTTGAGACATGAAGTATTAATAAGAAATGGGCAATTGATTTTTTTTGTAACAGTATCTTTTTTTGATTTTGAATTATAAGAATGAGCATGATCATATAGATATGTACATTTCCTTATAATCTCTTCTTTATGATATACATGATTTTTTTTTGTATAAAACATATTTTTTTTAGTCTACTTACTAACAAATAAATTACATTCCTTTCATATTGAAAAAGTCTTGGTACTAAACAAATCAGAATTTACAACTTCTTTGAAAAATACTGAGGAATTGGTATCTTCAACTTCATTAATGGCTTGGATATCATCAATGTCAACTTCAGTTGCTTCAGTTATATTGAGAACTATAAAAAAAAAAAAAATCAATGCTATCTGATAACTGTTAACTAAAAAAATTCTGCCAACTCTTTTTTGGTAATACACAATAATATAAAAAATAACTTTAGGGACATGCTATTTGCTAACTCTGTAATGAAAAAAATCCTTTCATCTATTTTCTAGTGATAAAAAATAATATAAAAAATGGCTTTGGCAACAATGCTTACTATGCAGTATGTTATTAAAATAGCTGACTTTCCAACAATAATATTTAGTTTGCTAATCCTAACAACAACTTCTAAAGATCTAACAATTGAACAAAAACCAACCCGCTTTATTAACTTGAAAAAAAGCCTGATAAGTATTTTTCAGAGATATAAACAATACAAATATAAAAAAAACTGCCAATAATACTTATTGCATAGATATGTTATATAATAGGCAAACAACAATTTTTGGTGATGATATATAATATATAACTAAAATATGCTAATCCTAATGTTTAATAATACTGAGGATGATATGGATCCTAATGACACTTCTAAAAATATATGACACTAAGAATGAACATTTTTGGCTATAAAAAGTAATAACTGCCTTAAAGTAATCTTATAGTGCTAGAATGCATATTATAAAAAGCAGCTATAGTATAAAAGAATTTTTTTGATTTAAAAAATTATAAATATTTGTTTACAGATCAGACTTTTAATTACTGCATAATGATCATATACTTATCAAAATAATTATGCACTATAATGCATATGTACTAAAACATAAAAATCTTTTAATTATTATAAGTTTAATAATTTATATATATAAATTAATATTTGTTTTAAGAGCAAAAATTTTTTTTAGATTCAAAAACATATAAAATTTTAGAAAACCTAAAAAATATTTTAATAATAAACTTTTATGTTATATAATCTTTAAACTTTAATTAATTAAAAGTTTTTAATAAAGCTAAAAAAGTTTCTTAACTAAGTTTATAAAATAGAATTTTTTTTTTTTATTCTTTGACTAGTCTTGCCAAGATATTTCAGCGATTCTTACAATTTTTTAAACTAATGTTCACAATATACTTCTGGATCTGAACCTTGACCTCCTTCAGTCTATACTTTTAAACTTTTCAGAAGTGACTATCATACTGATCTCTGCTGTATCAAAAGTTTTCACCAAGCTCTATCAAGAACCAGCTATCATCATAAGTTTATATAGTATTTCTCATTGTCAGACTTTTAGCTTCATATTATATCTCATGACTTCAGTTATTCCAAATTGTGTTCTAACTTATATTTATTACTAAGTGGCTTCTCAATCACAGGTCACTTGTCTTTTCTAGAAATAAGTCTATCTGATGACATTCTGGTTCTCTGATGCTGCAGTGTTGCAGTTTTCTATTTTAGAAATGCATCTCTACAATTGCTGTCATTAGGATTTAAATCGGTAATCTTGTGATTTGTGACCTCAGAGCATAACCACTATGCTATCGACTCTAGAGGTCTAAAGTAGAATTTTAAAAATGTTTTTTACTTAAAAATATATATATATATATATATATTTGTTAAGATAAGCTCTTGGATCTTTTGACTTTATTTAATAATAATAAATATAGTTCAGTAAACTACTACAAAAAGAGTGTACAATTGGCTACATGTGTAACTTTTTTATATTACCTAATTAAGAAGTTTACTCAAAGGTTCCTTACCAATTGTCATACCTAATACCTCTACTTGAGTATTTTACTTTAAATCTTTTGAACTTACAAAACTGTTAACTTTACTAGATTATAACTGATATCCAGATCATCATCTTAACCTTAGGACTATTTTGTCTTTGAGATAAACTCTTCAGAGCCTTCTGTACCTATTTTTATAGCTAACTTAGGTATTACTATAGCAGAACTAATACTTGCAGTCAAGGCTTAACCATTAAACTGCTATGCTCTTATAGAGTTCACTTAGACTTCAGCATCTACTTCATAGTATAACCCTAGTACTTTAGTATATCTTTGCCTTTTCACCTATCTTTTTATTAAACTTCCAATTCAGATAGCCTATCTAGGACTATAAATAGGCTATTGATATATTAGATTAACCCAATATCCTTTTCTTTTGGTTTGTTCTAATAGTCTGATTGGTAGTGCTTTTGAGACTCTCAACCCAAAGGTTTTTGCTTGTTCAGTTACTACAACCAGGTACTATAATCTTGAATCTGTTTTTTCAAGCTAGTTTTTACAATAGAGCTGTCAAAGATTTAGCTACTTCTCTACTCAGGTCTTTTTAAATGAACTTCTTGTTATTCAATTTTAACAGATTTATATAATCACAAGAACTTATCTAATATTTGCACTATTTAATTGTTAGTTTGCATTTCTTCATGTAACCACAGACCTTGTCCTAAAAGACAATGTCATATAACTGTTATATAAATGCCCTATGACTTGCCAGTCATGCTGATGTGATTACTATTACAGATATTCTAATCTAATCATTAAAAACAGTTGTCATAATATGAATATTACATAAGTGATTATCCAAATTTTTGTTATTAATAGGATTTGAATATCTAATCTACTACTTGAAAGGTTGACAATTTGACCACTTCATCTTAGAAAGTATATTGCTAAAATTAATTATTAAAATTTTATTATAAAAATTAATTTTTTTAAAAAAAATGTAAACAAATTTGCATGCAATATAATTTAAAGAATAAATATTGTTTAATTGATTAATTTGTTTAAAAGTTGTTAATTAGTTGAAATAAGAATTGTTAAAAAAAATATTATTTTTATATAAGTAAGCAAGCTGAAATATTATAGTAAAATTAGAGGTTTATTTGCATTTTTTTATAATTGTATCCTAGGTTAGTAATAGTTTTTATATTTTAGAAAGCTATTCCTTAACTTGGTATAGAAATTTGGTTCAAGATAGTATTGAAGCAATTCTATATTACTACTACTAACTTGTAATATAAGTTTGTTAAATGTTAGAATATTAAGCAGTTGTAGATTAATTAGTATATTATTATTTGTATTTCAGATAAATAAAACATATGTTTAGTGTATTTTGTTAGAAGACTTGATAATTGTTAAAGTTTGATTTAAAAAAGAAAACAGATTTGAAATAATTATTCAAATAATAATGATAAGATGGTATTAAGAAATTAAGATATATGTATATAAAGAAGTTTTTTGTATTAGATAATATAAATAAATTAAAAAATTTTACTAAAAATTTTTTTTAATATGAGTTTAGTTGAGCCTTTTCTATCTAAAAAGATTCCTAAATATTAAATTGTTTTATTTAATTTGTGATATATAATTAGTTAATTTTTAAAATTTATAGATATTATTTCTGAGTTGGTATTGAATAATATTTTTTGTTAAGCATAATATGAATTAGATTAGATTTAGATAGATTAACTTGAATATTATTTATTTAATAAAGTTCTAATATATTATCTAAGATATTTTAAAGATTATTTTTAGATTTACAATACAAAACTGTATTATTTATGAAAACAAAAGGTGGTATTGTTATATAAGTTTGCAGAATTGTAAAAACTGTTTTTAAAAAAGATTGTAATAAAAGTTTGAAAAGTTTAAAGCTATATTTTGAATTTATATAGCTGAGAATAGAATTATAGTATATTTTTCAAAGTAATAAAAAATAGGTTTCTTCTTGTTCTATGTCTAAGTATAATATAATTAAGTCAGTAAGGTTATAAGCTGTAATTGCTTTAGCTTTTTTGTTTTGGTAAAGAATTTAATAAAGTTTAAACTAGGTTAGGAAATACTAATATATTTATAAGTATTTAATAACTATTTGATGTAAATTTTTTCAAAGACTTTAAATATATCTTAAAAAAGTATTCAAGTCTCTTTGTTATTAGTTTTATAGTGTTCAATTATATTAAATAATATTTGTATAAAAATATAAATTAAGCTGTTTTTAGTTGCTACAAAGTTAAGATTACTTAGTAGTTAATATTAAGTAATAATTGATTGAGATGAGCTATAAAGATTTTAGTAAGACATTTTTTGATTGATTTTTTTTTTATTTATTTCTCACTGCATGATCACTAGTGGGCTGCAGCTGATAGCTGTTTTATTAATTCAAATTTTTTAAGTTTACAGAACCTTTTATCAGGACTTTGCCTATATTTTACATTTATATTTTTTATTTATATACATTTATAGTACTATCTATATATTGATTTTGTGTTTCTATTATATCAGAATTTTATCAGAATTATTTTTAATCAGGAATTTCTTTGTTTTATTATTATTCTTAGCCCCTTAATCATTATGAACTTCTTATGTCAAGTCTGTCACTATTTAAAAATCTGGGTATTGAAGATCTTTCTATTTTCATAGTGTGCCATTAGATGCGATTAATCAACAATCATAATCCTAACTCAGTTTTTGTCTTTTGTTAAACTTGAACTGACAACCTTGCAATTGGCAACCTGAGAGCATAACCACTTTGCTATCAACACACAGTTCTATTTTTTTTTGATTAATTTAATAAATAATATTAGTTTAACTTTGTTTAAAGTAAAATTCTATAATAATTTTTTTAGAATTAAAAAAATGTTAAATATTTTTTATATTGTTAGTATTTGTTGTAATAATAGGCATTTGGTTAAAAAAAGTTAAATAATATTATAAGCTTTTTGGTTTAAATATTTTAAATATGCATAATTTATTTTTGATAGACTAGCTGCTTTTTAATTTAAAAGATCATATATAACTTTGTTCTATTCTTCTAAAATAATTTCTAAAAATAGATCAACAAAGTAAGATTTATTTTCTAATTAAAGTTTTGTAAAGTTCATAGAATTTTGTATTTTCTTAAATTGATGTATAAGCTAGTTCTTTAAAGTAGTCTTGAAAGTAAGATTATAAAGCTTGTTTAATTTTGATTGGTTAAGTAATGAGTGTGTTGTTAGATAAGAGTTGATCTAAATTAATAATATTATTATATTTTTTCAAAACATTATAAAAAAATATTTTAAAATTTTAATAGAAGTTGTTATTTCTTTCTTCTAATTTATTTTGAATTTCTTTTAGAGTGTTTTTTTGTTTTTCTTTAAAAATTTGTATTTTAAAAGTTTTGAAAAGAATAGTAGAGTTTGAATTATAATTAGTTAATATTGGATATAAAGATGATAAAATAATATTATTTGAATATTTGTTAATATATAAATTATAAATTTGTATAAAGTTGAATTTGTTAAGAGTTGTTTTAAGTAAAATAACTTGTTTAAGTTGTTTGTATAATAGTATAAGTGTTGGTACTGATTATTCATTTTGATATAGATTTATTTTGATTTTTTTAAATAAAATATACTTTTGAGCTACTTTAGTTAAAATTTTGTTAATTTGATTTTATATAATATTAAGTTTGAAGTTATTAGTAATATTAGTAATAGGTATAAAAAGTTTTTATAAGTTTTGTTTAATGAGATTTTGGTAGTTTTTAATTTGTTTATTTTCTGTTAGTTTTTATTGATATATGATTCTTGTTTGAAGAAGTTGTATATTAATTTTGAGTAGATTAATTGTAAGTTTAAGTAAAACTATTAAGTAATTAGATAAGATAAATAGGTTTGATAAAATATTAGTATAATCTAAGAGTATAATATAAATATTTGTTTATATTTAATTAATTCAATTATGATTGTTATTATGTATATAGGAGTACATTAAAGTTAAAAGATAAAAAAGCCTATAGGTGTCATAAAATTAAAAAAATTTCAGAAGTTTTAGAAAAAAGTATTTAGATATATTAGAGTTTTTTTGAGATATTCTATCTAGTTTAGGATTGAAAATACTATTTAGATCTCTCATTAAAATAATTTTGTAGTTAGTTTTGTTAAGAATAGAAGTAAAATATAAAAGAATATTGTTTTAAAGTTGTTTTTTTTCTTAAATTGTAAAATAAATTTGAATTAGCTTAATATAAAAATTTTTAAGAAAGATATTAATTTTTATAAGAAAGTTTTTATAAATTTGAATTTTTTTAATATGTTTTGCTAATAATTTGTGAACTAAAATTTCTACACTATTTTGGCAAATATTACTTAGTGCTTAGAAGCTTTTATAATTTGTAAATTTTTGTAAAAGTGTTAAAAATTTTGCTTCTTTAGTAGATAAGTATATTTCTAATATTTTAAAGATATTTATTTAATTTTCTAAGATATAGTTAATTAAACTTAGTTGTTTAAATTGTTTAGAAGACTATTAATATTAAGTGAATATATTTTAATTGATTTTATATTATTTGAGATTTCTAGTACATTTGTGTTTATTGAGTTGATTTTAGTTGAAGAAGAGGTATATTTAGATATGATTATTGATAGAGTATTCAAAAATAATATTAAGATTAAATAGTTAATTAGACTTAAAAAAAGAGACAGAGTTTATATTAGGTATTTTCTAGTTTAAGATATTTGATAAGGGTAAGTAATTATGTGTTTTATATAGTGAAGAATCTATTGTAGTATGATCAAGTAGTATTGTTTTATAATATTTAGATAAACATGTGTTTTTGTTTTTTTGAGTTTGTAAATATTTTAATTAAATTAAAAAAAAAATTATAATGCAGATATTGAATAAATTTATTTTTTATTTATTTTTTTTTTTGGTATTAAGATGACCTCTTTGGTCTTTTGACTTTTATTAATTACTTATCAGTATTATGGTTCAGTAAACTATTACAAGAGAGAGTACAATTGGCTACATGTATAACTTTTTATATTACCTATTTAAGAAGTCCACCTGAAGGTTCCTTACCAATTGCTGTACCTAACACCTCTGCTTAAGTATTACACTTTAAACCCTTTGAATCTGTAATTTGTATTAACCTACTGAGTCATACTCTAATGCCCAGATTATCATCTTAATCTTAGAACTAATTTATTCTCAAGGTAAACCCCCCAGAGTCTTCTGTATTCATTTTTACAACTAACCTAGATATTGTTATAGCAGAACCAATACTTGTGATCAGGGCTGACTATTAAACCACTATGTCCTTATAGAGTTTACTTAGACCTCAGCATTTACTTTACAGCATAATCCCAGTACTTTAGTATATTTTTGCCTTTTTATCTGCCTTTTTACCAAACTTCTAATCCAAATAGCCTGTGTAGGACTATAATCAGTCCATTGGTATATCGGGTTAGCCTGATATCCTTTTCTTCTGGTTCATTCTAGCAGCCTAGTTGATAGTATCTTCAAGACTTCCAAACCATAGGTTCTTGCCTATTTAGCTACTATGACCAGGTATTATAATCTTGGTATCTGTTTTTCTAGGCTAGCTCTTACAGTAGGGCCATCGAAGATCCAGCTATCTTTCTACTCTGGTCTTTCCAAATAGACTTCTTGTTATTCAATTTCAACAGATTTACATGGCCACAAGAACTTATCTAGTGTTTGTACTGCCTGATTTGTCAGTTTGCATTCTTCTGTGTAATGCCATACTTATACAGATGCCCTATGACCTGCTAGTTATACTAGTGCAACCACTATTACAGGTATCCTAACTCAATCATTAGTAACAGTTGTTATAATATAAATATTATATAGGTAATTATCCAAATTTTCACTGTCAATAGAATTTGAACACCCAACCTACTACTTGGGGGGTTGACAACCTGACTACTTCACTAGGTTGCCATACCCCTTTTGAATAAATTTATTAAATATAACAGGTTCTGGTATTTGAGATAAATTGTGTAATATTTTAAAATTTCCTTGTAACATTTATTTATCTTTGTAGAAGTTGAAATATTAAAAGTAAAAATAGTATTTGTAATATTTTTTACAGAATTACTATTTTAAGCTTAGCTTGTACAGCTATAAAGGATATTATAACCTGTTCTGTATATTGAGTCTGGTTATTATATTCCTGGTTCTTTATTACAATAGGCTTTACTGTCTATCTACTGTCAACATTCTCTTCTAAAAATAGTCTACTAAAAGTAAATAGTATTATAATTTTAGAGGTAGCAGTTGCTTTAATGTTATTTATACAAAAACTTATTAAAAAAAGATTTTTTTTTATAGATTTAAGTTATTAAAGAATTCTTTTTAAAAGATAAGATTGTTTAAATTAATATCCTTAGTAGTAAATATAGTTAAGTTTTCTTTTTCTTTTTTTTTAGATTTATTTTTTTTATTTTATTTTTTTTTTTTTAAGCAGTCACACTAGTGCTTTATTAAGATTTTTGAAACTACACTGTAATTATATAAATTTACCTAACAACTAAGCCTAGCATCACCCAGTTATCTTAATAGCACCTAAGTGCAACCTGTCACATTACTTCTAGCAGAAGTAAGCTGCTTGTCTAACTACATAAAGTCTATAATAAAAGGGTCTTCTTCCTTTCATGACAAGCTTGTTAATTGTCTTCCTAACTTCTTTTTTTATTCACTCTTCTTTTTCTTTTGTTCTCTTTTTTCTTTTTTCTATTGCTTGCTGATTAGCCTTTCTTTTTTTCTTTATATTTGACTTTTCTTTTCTCTTTAGTCTTCTTTTTTCTCTTTACTCATTATTCCTCTTTCTTTTTCCTATATGTTGACCTTTTTGCAACAGATTCTCCAGACTTGTTTATAGAATATATTTCATATTGTCTTTGCTAATATGTTTGCAAAATGTTGTCTTGTTTTCATGCTTAAGATTTAAGATAACCTGTCTTGCATTGTTCTTAGAATTAGGCCTTTAATTAGTGCTTTCCTTATTTCTATTTCTTTTCACTCTGTTTGTCCAAAAAGTGCCATATATAATACTTGAGGTAGGACTCATATCTTTTCTTTTTCTTTTAAGCTGTTTCAAGCTGTCATAATAGATACTTTCTGTATCCTTTTTCATAGATTTGCTTGTCCTGTACATGATGCCAAATGTTCTTGTGTTTCTTTAACTTTGCTTTGGCAAACTTGGCATTCTGCTGTTGTATATATATCTGGCCTTCTTCTATTAAGTTCTTCCAATATTAGAAGCTTGTCCAATATATATTTCATAAAAGCACTTCTTCTTGTACTGCTTCTTCTTGTTAGACAGTATACTCCTTTAGATAAATCTAGCCTTCTCTAAAAGTATATCCAATCATATATTGTTACTTCTTCTTCTGGCTTGATATTCTTGATTACTATCATTTCTTTCCACTCTATTTTCAGTCTGGTGTTTGTTACTATTTTATATAGAAGTCTTGCAGATATGTCTATTTACTTGTTTTTCTACTCTAGGCAATACTTTATCTTTTCATTGCTAACTTTTTCTGGAATAATTATTTTTCTGCTTAATGTTCCCTTCTTCGCAAGGCTATCAGCTTTATTGTTCCATCTATTTTTACTATAACTTTTAACTTTGACCCACTCTATCTGTATGTTCTTTGTTTTTACTATATCTATTATCTTCAATACCTATAGTGCATTTTTCTTTTTAAGAACTCCATTTCTATCTATACATGCTAATCTTTTACTAATGTTTCTAATTTCTGCATTGCTATTTGTAAATATTACTAATTTTTTCTCTTTTGGCATTGTTAAGATTGCTGCTTATATTGCTAGCACCTCCACTGTAGTAAACGTAGGCCATCCTTTTATTCCTAATGCTACCTCTTCTTCTGACCAATTTTGTGCTTCAGCTATTTGTATTCAACCTATACCCATGTTTTTGTCTATTGCTTCTTCTTCATTTTTTTTATTTGCTGCACTATCTGTATATATTGTATATTTGTTTTTGTCTTTTAATATATTTCTTTTTAAGACCTCTACTAGCTCTTAACTAACATTCTCTCTTATTTTTTGTTTCCTAATTAGTTTTATTTCTAGATCTTCTAATGTCTTTAGTTCTATTAGTTTCTGTTTGTTTTTCTTCAGTTCTTTTGTTTTCATATATTCTATTAGTTGGTTGGTAGCTGTCTTGATTATATTATTGTTCTTCTCTATTAGCACATCTGAGACCATGTTTATATTATTGTTGATTCTTATTTAATATTGGCAGCTATTTTCTTTTATCTTTTTATCTTTTGAACACCTCTTGCATTTGTCAATTTTTGTTATTAAGTCACTTTCTATATTATGCATTTGCCAATGTTCTATTGTAGCTTTTTTTCTTCTTTTTGACTATTTTTCCTATTTGCCTATTCTCTGTAGCACTATGTATTATCTATTCTTTTTTTTTCTATCCTTTAACAGGGTTCTTCATTTGATCTTTATTGCCTGTATGTTGCATCTGTCTGTTTTAAATTGTTCCTTAACTTCTCTGCTTTCAGTTCTGTTAAGCACTTTTGTTTCTATCATTTTGAACCACTTTGCCTTTTTGCCTTTGCTTGACTGATTCTGATAGGTTCTAAATTGCTGCTATGTTATTAGTTTTTCTTTTTTTGTATTGAGTAGTTGGTTTAGATATATGAGTTCTGCTTTACTTATTTTGGATTTGCTTTTTTTCTATAGCTACAGTTCTACTAGTTCGATTACTCTAAGACTATAACCATTTGTTGTTTATAGTTCAGTTTCTGTGTTTATATTTATTCTTAACTCTTTTGCTTTGACTATTATCAAGCAGGCTAAATTGTTCTTCCAACATAACTTATCTTCTAGCAGTTTTTCTACCTTCCATATGTCTTTTATCAAACTTGCTTTTTGACAACTCTGCATTATTCTCAGTTTTGTTAGTTGCTTTAGTTCATCTTTTTTGTTTAGTCTTGCTATTAGGCCTTCTATTTGTTTCATTATTAGTTCTTGTCATAGGGTTCTGCAGCTACCAAGATCTTTGTATTCTATTATGCAGTTTTCTAATGTTCTTGATAAGCCACTTTTTTGTTTTGCCAAGCATATCATCAGTTGGTGTATTTCATTTATCCCTTTCTCTGATATCTTTGTTAGTTGCAACATGTAGCTTAATTTTGATATTATTATCATATTGTTTATATATACTATTTGGCTTATTGTTATTTTTTTATATTTAAGGTCTCTTATTGTCTGGCTTATTATCCCTTTTGCTTTCTTCTTTACTAAGACTTCTTGTATTCTGTTGTTTAGCCAATTTTCTAATAAACATACTTTTTGTTTCTTGGCTTTTCTATTATCTTGCTTCCTCCAAAATTTATTTCTCTTTCTTCTTTCTTAGCTTTTTTGTTTATTATTATCAGTTTTGATTTCAATTCATTTATCTTGATGTCATTCATTTTAAAGAAGTCTTCTACTACCTTTAGAATCTCTGTAAGTTGTTCCTTACTTTTTGTAATTCATGTTGTGTTATCTGCATATGCAATTGCTACTTGGTGATGGCTTATAATGTTGTTACAATAAATTCTCTCTTTAAACTCTTGTTCTACTATTTAGCCTAACCTTTTATCTTTCTGTATCTTTTCTAATAGTGGGTTATAAAAAAGGCATTATATTAGTAATGATATTACTTCATCTTGATCTATTTCATCTCCTGCTATTATTTCTTCTGTTAGACCATGTACTGTGATTATTTTAAGCTGTCTTTTATAAAAGAGGTTTAATATATATTTAATCATTATTTTGAGTATTTTGACTCTTTGTAATGCTAGTTTAAGACTTTTGAGTAAAACTGAGTTGAATGCCTTTTTCATATCTTGTAGGAGTATTCACATCTCTTTATTCTTTTCTTTTGCTTCTTTTATTATCATATTTAGAACATGTACAGATTGTTCTGTTGAGTTTTCTGGTAGGCCTGCATAGTTTAGTCCTTTAAGTATTTCTTTCTCTGTAAATATTTTGCTGAGTCTTTTCATTATTGACTTTGTTACAACCTTTCTGAATGTTTTAATTAAAGCTATTAGATGAATATTATTTAAACTATATTCCTATTCTATATCTTTTGGTATTGAATATATTTGTACTATTTTCCATTTCATTAGTATCTTTTCTATTTCTAAGCACAAATTTGCATAAGCTCTAAAAACCTCTTAAGTTTCCTTCCTGCTTGTTTGATTAAGATATAACTTATTTCTAATATTTCTAGAGCTGTTTCTATCTTAAGTTCTTTAATTATTCCATCTCATTCCTCTTCTTCAATTTTTTTTTTGATTTTTTTATATTATTCTTCTTTAATATAGTCTTGTAGTTTATAGATTTCTTTCCAGCTTTCTGACATCTCTACTAATTTTGTATTTCTTTTTCTAAACTGCTTCTTGTAGTGTTCTACTGTTGCTTCTTTAACTAGCTTTGCTTCTGTTACTAGTCTAGTTTCTTCTTCTGATTGTTCAATTATTCTGTCAAGTATTACTTTCTTGTATAGCTTGTTCAAAAGACTAGCTATCATCTTTCTTTGATTAGTTTTGATCATTTCACATCTTTTGTCTATATTATCTTCTATTTGTTTTCTTTGTTTCCATTCCTATTCTTTTTTCTTTTTCTTTTGCAAGTTTTTCTACCAGCCTTTTATATCCTCTATCCAAGCATTGGACCATTGTCTTTAGATTTTTGGTAGTCTTGCACCAATTTTCTTGCTAAGCATTTTGAGGTTTCTATTCACTTTGCTTTTATCTGCTTCTGTCACTTTCTGTCCTTTTTTTGTTTTTGCATATTTGACTAGTTTTTGAAGCTTTATAATAATTTTTTCTTGCTATTGATCTTTTTGGCTATGTCTTCTGTTTATCATTATGTTGCAAATCTTCTTCTTTGGTATATGTTTATTTGCTGCTATTATAATTGCCTTCTCTATTATATCCCATATTTTATTAATTTTCTGTATTTTCTCTTTTTCTTCTTGTTTTTCTCTTTGTATATTTCTTAAAGTTTTTTTTATCTCTAATCACTTCTGTATCTCTTGCGCATAACTCTCCTACTCTTTCTCTTTTGCTTTATCATAGAAATATATTGTTCTTGATTGACTCTTTTTTTTGACTTCTGCCTTGCTATTTTTTGCAATCATGTGTCTTATCTATATTTCTGCTATAACTATCTTGTAATTACTTTTAGTGATTTCTTTTATGTCCTTGATTTCTGCTCTTTGTAGACCTGAAGCCAGTCCTTCTGATATCTATATATAGTCAATTCGTGTTGCTGTTTCTGAGTTTGACCATGTGTATCTTTGTTCCATTGGGTGCATTTCTCTGTATATATTATACAAGTCTTGTCTTTTTATCCAACTAAATAATGGTAATCTTTTATAGTTTGTAGCTTGTGGGTTCTGCCTATCTAGAACATTGTTCACTATGTGATTAAAGTCTTCTATAATTATTATTTGTGTTCATCTATTCTTCTTTGTAATAATTTCAACTATTTTTTGTTGAACTCTTCTTCTTACTTCTTTGTCACTTGGTGGTATATAGACCTCTATTACTATTAATTCCATTTGCTTGAAGTATAGTGTAATTTCTA
>CAJVQA010004315.1:0-17830 GCA_910591915.1 Cetraspora pellucida | reverse complement strand
GTAAATTAGGATACAGAAGACTCTAATAATGATGTCTTGAGGATATATTATATAAAATAAAATATAGGGTTCTAAGGGTATAGGTATGCATCTAGAACTTCTTGACTGATATTGTATAACAAAGATGTTTTAATGATACAGTAAGAATTGCAGTACAGAAGGTATAAATAAGCAACATTTATAGTTGGATTGCAGGTATGACAGCTAGTGTAGAACCTACATATAGGTGAACTACTTAAATTAGACATCAAAAGTGTATGTGTGACTAAATGTACTCTCTAATGTAAGGTAGCTCCTCTGAGGTAATCAGACCGTGAGCTACCATGTCCTACTATACTGAATAAAAAAACCCTAGTCCCAAAAAAACTAATTTAAAGAAAAAAAAATAATAATAATAATTTTATTGTTAATATCTTATTAACTAAGCTTTATATAAATTTTTAAAAAGTGTCCACAATAATATGCTACCCTCTGTACGATATCGACAAATATGTGTCACGAGTGGACACCAGAAAGGTTAAACATAGAATTTTTTTTTGTTTCTGTAGTAACTTATATTTAGGCTTTCTTAAGTACATACAAGCTTGAACATTAATAAATTTACGCAATTTACAAATTGTTAAATTATGGCTAGGATTCAAACTGGTTAGCTTCTAATAGCAATATTTTACAAGGAATGCTTTTAATGGACGAAGAAGCTTGTTTCTAAGTCTTTTTTTTTCCTTGCTTCGATTTTACACAATTAGGATATAATAAGGTTCTAAGGAATTGTAATTGGCTAATTGAGTGGTTTCAAAAAAAGTTTGCATTTTTAACGTTTCAGACTTAACCTCAGAAAGTATTTGAGTCCGATACTATGGAAATTAAAAACAGTAATTACAAGTGTTACTTATGTAGCAGATAATTTCGAAGATAGACCTAACATTTTGGTAAGCAAAAGGCACAATAATTTAGCTGCACCTATTATATCATAGAACTAGGGCATCTCGAAGTATATACACGTACGAATCGGGTATCCGTATAGATAATTTAGTTAAAACGATATTGTATAGGTTTATGCCAAATTTATCTGTATATAAAATCATGATCTGCAAAGTTGACTACTGATGTTATTGTAATTCAAGTTCCTGATGGTCATTTTCCCCGATAAAGTTAGTTGTAATGCAGACTAATTTAGTTGAGATTATGTCTTTTCAGAAAATCACTTCCGGAAAATCATACAGCAATCATTAACGCTAATTTTCAGTTATTAAAGTCTGCTACTAATTCAAGAGTTACCTCGGAGCAATACTGGCAAAGAGCGATGAAGATTGGCCAAGTTTGCCACTGTCGTTTTGCGGACCATCTTGATGAACACATATATCCGGAGTTATGCTAGTGCCAATAAATGACTTATGACCCTATAAAAAGTTTTTGAAAAACATATGCGACACTTAGTGTTCCGCAAACGTGGAACCGCAGGGGATATTTAACATACCGCCACCAAGCAATTGGATAATGATGGAGTGAGACTCAATTATTACCCAATTGTTTGACGACAGAATGTTAAAAAATCCCCTGCTGTTCCAATTCGGGTACCCGTTTGCGGAACACTGGCAAGTTATCGTTCTGGAAAATGCTCATGTTTTCTGAACAAAATATATAAATTCCTGGTAAAATTTGACTTTTAATAAATGTGAAAGATTAGAGGTCGAATACGAAATAATCAGGAATTTATATGTTTGTTCCGGAAAAATGTGTATAGGGTAAGTCAGGTAAAGATTGCATGTTTGATGCAAATTATTATAAGCAAATACATGACCTAATTTTGCCGTACTCTGAGCTATGCAAATCACATATTCTTACATTAATATCGAAATCGCGCACTATAGATGCCTGATGAAACTATTTTGCCGTTGACGAATTGACGAAACTCATATGGTTCGTCGTTGAAGAATTGACGAAACTATATCCCTTAAACTGTTTTCCAGGCAAATTTGCCCGGAAATTTCATCACATTATAGTAAATCGTAGTAGATACGTAGTTAAATTGACAGTTTGAGGGATAGTTTCGTCAGGTCACGTGAGTTTCGTCAAGCATCTTTATCATGCACAGGGATGTAATTACTAAATTGAGGTTAATTCGGGCCAAAATTCGAAATTACACCCTATGCGTTGTTTCGCCAGGCTTTCGCATGCATGCATAGTTTTGTACTAATAGTAAATGCTATGACTAAGTCAATTATCAATGATGGTTCAAAATTAACGAAGCAAACAGATTTCACTCTTATCAGTCTATTTTTTAGGAATCTCCATTTGCGATCAAAAAAGTAGGTAACAAATATAAATTTATTTTTAATATATAAAATGTCCAAATTATAAGCCAATAAATATCTTGAATAACCTCTTGGCAAAACTCTGCTAAAGATTTTGTACCGCCATTATTTTTTAAGATATTTCTTGTCATGTTCCAGTATTGTATTTTTTTAAATACAAGTTTCATTTGATTTAGAGCATTTTTGGACATTGGAATCTTCCAAGCTTGTGATTTAAACTTGTAAAACTCGTTTATCTTATCCACAGAATTATTATCTAATTATATCGATACTTATGAATTACCTAAATTTGTTTATCCATAATCACCGCTTCTACAATTTATATACGTACAGGTAAATCATTGGCAATGTCGTTGTGGCTGTGTAATAGATAGATAAAAAGAGTTCATAGTAAATTATTCGTTAGCGTTAGAGTTAACCCAATTTCAAAGGAAATGGATGATGAAAGATGGGCAATATTATTCGACCAAGAATGTGGGTAAAAAAAAAAAGTTATACGATTTAGAAGATTCTTTTAAATTATTATTAATGGCATCAAAACATTTCAGATATTCGAGCCGAAGATTATAAACGCTGTTTACAAGCAGTGAATGATTTTAACATCTTCATCGATGAACTTCCTGATTTGCTCAAGAAGGATACTGTAGTTGAGTTAAGTCAATGTTCTAATTGCCACAAGATTTCACTTCCTCAACAATCTCAAGATGAAGATATGCAGCAATGTCATCGACAAAGATATTCACATAATATTGAAAGAGTTGCTTCTGTGGATGGATTACTCAACACTAAACTAGATATCACGACTTTAAAATCACTTTTTGAATTGTAAATATTGAACTACAATTTTATTTAATTATATTAACGATAAATTATTTAATTATAATCAATGATAAATTAATAGTTCTATTTTTCAAATCATAGAGTCGGAATGAATTTCGAAGAATTCAGTAAATCTGCAAATTATTTCTTTGAACTATATAAAGTTTACGTTTGTCGAAAGTGTGATGTAATTTCATCTTTACCCGAACATGCTGGATATCGTAGTTCAAATCATAAGCATTCTTATATCTTGACTAGTTTGGATCAGTTGAAAGGCATAAAGTTTGACCTATTACATTTCTTTGATATTCTCAAAAACTGTGTGGATTATTTACGTCCGGAAGCGCACTCTAACAGATGGGACATATATTTTGGACCTGTTACGTTAGGAAAAAGAATTTTCTATTCGGGTAATTTCGGAAACACAGACTGGAAAGAATATATTAAAATTGATGGTATGTGAATTGTACTCGGTTTAGATAATAACGACAATAGTGATACAACTTTGATTTTATTTTTAGAATTTCATAAAAATCACGAGACACTTGAAATATACACACGATTCCTTGAAGCTTTACCAAAAAGGCTTTACCACTGGGCACTTTACAAATGCCTCGATTGTAATACAATATCTTCAAATTCAAGAATAGTTGGTCCATGTTGGCAAACAAATAATTGGTCCGATGAAAATCATTACTTATCTCAAATAGCCCACAAATTTGAAAGAATTGAGAATGTTGATATTTTTTTAAATTCAAAAGTTTCATTGAATATATTGGGAAAAGCATATGCACAGAGAAATAATCTGTAAGCAATTTATTTCATATTATAATTAGAAACTTTATTTTATTTTAAATTAAACAAATATGTATTAATTCAAATGACTTTCTACATTTAGAAAATCCAAAAATTTACACAATTTTTTACAAGGCATTTTGGGATTTCCTTATTTCGTTAAACATTGCGAGATGTATGTGTGTATTCAATGTGGAAGCTTTTCAATAATGAAACAAGGCAGTTTATGCAGGTCGCCTTACCATAAACACATATTTAATAGGATAATTGATGTATTTCCTTTTTATGATGAACCCATTAATTTGTTTGAATTTCAGTATATTCTTCGAACAGCTTTAGATATTACTTATCCTGATAAACCTGTATATAGAACCAATAAAATAAATGGAAATTAAAAAATAAAAATAAAAATAGATTCGTAATTACTTCCGATTGACGTTCTATTTCAAGTACGTATAGTGTTTCTGTCTTTTCGGATACACTTTTATTATTATAATTATATTTTACAGATATTAAATATATTTTTGGATTGATTTTTTCAAGGTTCAAAGTTTATGCATCATCTGCATAATACATTGAGGCTTATTAAAGCATAAATACTTTCTATATTAGCAATTATTCTAATCTTACCTTTTTTTTTTTAAAAGAACTAATGAAATAACTTCAATATGATTTAGGGGCCATTGTTAAATTATTGAGTTTTCCTAACCATATAGTAACGATGAACCAACAGTTAAGGTTGGTCCCATTTATAGCATAATTGGTTATAATTAAAAGTTGGTGAAAAACTGTTGATCACGCGACTCACAAATACAGAAATTCACTAAACATCCAAAAGATACTTCAAAAAAATATATTGAATAAAGATGTACTATCGCCATTATTATTATCCGTTATTCATTTATTCTTTTTGTAAATAAATGCAATAAGTCTTTTCGCGTTGCACACACAACAATATACGTAACCTAATCTTACCTGAAGTTTCTATTATTGAAACAAATGGCACTATTTATAAATTACTTATTCCCGAGAATCTCAAATTGAATTGAAATGCGTAACCCAAGGATTAGAATGCATCACATAAGGTAACAGTGCGAAATGTCATATAGATATTGAAATATGCTGTATAACAAATCTTTAAACCGTAATTTTTGGCAGATTGTGATGTGCAACCAGTAACGTATTATTATACGGCTATATATACACTTTGTCCTATTTTGACTATTTCGGGTGCTGAAGATCTACTTGCATTATGCCTCGGCGGGAATACAAAATTGGTTCCACGACATCACCGCATTCAAATATAGAAGTCGGCGACACAGATATAGGTAAAAAAAATCTTTATTTTTTGTTCGTGTACGTACTATGCTGTCAATGAATTCTCGGAGAGTTTGCGGCTGGTCTTCAAAGTTCTCCAAATTATTCAAAAGAAAATAATAAACTCTGAAAAGTACTATAATTTGTTGTTAGCATAATGAGTCACAATCATACTTCTGACCCTCAGGTGAGCTTTACTTTTAATTTTGAATGCTTGAACAAACTTTTTAAATTAATTATTTAAATATAAAAGTCAAATACAAGTGAAGTTGTTCAAGATACAAATAATGTAGAAGTAATAGAAGAAATTGAGGGTAGCAGTGGCCAAACTGGCGGTAGCCAAACCCTCGGAGAGTTTTACAAAGAGGTCAGTATAACATTTTCAATAAGTATAAAGTACTTTTTTTTTTTTTGTAATTTATCGTAATTTGTCGAATTTAAACTTCATTTATAAAATTAAATTTTGTGAATTTCTGTTTATACAGGTAAATTCCATAACAGAGATGATTCGTTCGATAAGAGAAAATATAGCTGCACTCAGAGATTTATATAAAAGAACCCTGACCGTAGAAACGGAAGATGAGAGTTCTCGTTAAGTACCGTTCCTAATTTATTTACTTTGCACGATTCATGGATAATTCTTGAATTGATTGCTTAATTGTTTATTTTATTTGAAATAAACTATTTTAGGAATGTCACGGCAAATTGATTTATTGATTTCTGAGACAAGTCGAGTAAGCAGCCAAATTAGTCACAAATTGGCAGGTGCGAATATGTATATAAATATGTATATGTATAGTTTTTTTTTGATAAAAATGATATTTGTATTGATAACCTCAACATCTATTTAAAGTTATGGAGCAAAGTAACAAATCACTCGAAGGACAAGATCAAGCACGAAAGAGATTAACACAAGTACTTGCAGTTTATGTAAACCACCATATGGGGTCTTTGCCTTGAAAATGACCTTACGGAACTATTGTAGATTTTATGAATAAAAATTGAAATTTCTAGCCATCCAGTAATCCAATTCAAATAAACTTTTTTTTTTTTATTTTGTAGAACTCACTAAGCTTTACAAAACAAAAGAGAGTTTATTTAAATTGGATTACAGGATGGCTAGAAATTTTAATTTCTATTCATAAAATCTATATAGTCCAGTAAGATCATTTTCAAGGCAAAGACCCCATATATCTCCATTTTACAATATCATTCTGACATATATTCTAATTAATTCGAAGCATGCAACCTTAGCAAAATCATTTATGGATGAAATGTCAAGATATCGTAGAATGCAAATGGAAAATGCTGAAAAGTATAGAAATAAAATTAAAGAGCAATATTTTCAAGGTAGATTTTTATTCCGAATTTATTTATTGACATTCTGGGAGAAATATTTGCAATATTTAATCTTATTATTTTAATCCATTTTATCTTATTTTATTTGTTTATTTGTTTGTTCGTAGTGAATCCTGATGCCACGCAAGAAGAAATCAATCAACTCATAGACAATGACATAAATAAGGTATCTTTCATTACAATTAATGAACTACTTATTTAACACTGTATTCACTTAAAGACATTTAAATTGAAATTAGACACAGTCATCAGAACAGTCCGACCAGTCACGCACAATTCTTACAGAAATTCAAGACCGCCAACGTGATGTTCGACGGATTGAAAAATCAATAAATGTATGAATTCCATCATCGTTATTCGGATTTGAAACATCAAACATTTTAGATTACTCGGACTAACGGGTAGGATTTGGAGAATTTGCAAGGTTATAATCTCGTTGGATGTTTATATATTTAAAATTTCAAGATTGCTTCTACATATACATCCAGCATCGATAATTCAAACTTCTTCCGCCTAATTTAACCTTGAAGATTCATCCAATCCTATTTGTATGTTCAAACATTAGTTTGTGCGTTTCATATCTATCTCGCATAGTATGCTGAATGTGTGAATATACATATATCTACCCAGGTATACAGTTCCCTCTAACGCTATTATATACTCACAATTTACCGATAGGAATTAAATAAAATGTTTAGTGAAGTTCAAGCATTAGTAATAGAAAAAGACGATACGGTTCACACTACTAAATTTATCGAAGTAACAGACATATCACCAAGTGAACAAATCGAATACGAACTTCCAAAAAAAAAAAAAAGGGTGAGATTTCAATAATTTAGTGAAAGTTTGTACTATATATAATTTTATTAACATTTTTTATCATACAGAGTAAATTAATGATAATGATAGCTATAATTTTAATTTTATTAGTTCTCGGTATTATTGTATCATTGATTGTTGTTTTTGCTTTTCTATAATTTATTTTATTTATTTATTTTTTAGACAAAGAAATGTTGATTCTTTTTAAACATGTAAATCCAACTTAATTGTACAATAGCTAGATTTAGTCTTATAAATATTATATGGGTAGTTAAATACAATTCTGTTTATACTTATTCAGGTAATTTTGTTTATAGCTTAGGTTCATAGGGCTTGTATTTTAGAAACAGTACTGAATAATCATTTATATTATTTGAATACTTATTTATTTGTTAATTATTGGTATTATAAAAGACTCATGAAAAGATTCATAGTTGTAAAGTTAACCTTATAGCAAAATAGAATTGCTAAATTATATATAATTTTATATTGAATATATCATTTTTGTTACTGGTTAAAAGAAGGATAACTATTTATTGTTTATACTGCTATTGTAAAAAAAAATTTCTAAAAAATCATTTGTTTATACAATTGAATTAGATAGGCGTGTTAATTTATTTAATTATAGATTGTTCATTAAATTTGATTAATAAAAATTTCTCATGTTTAAAAAATGCTAGCCAATTTTCAAAAAAGCTTTAAAAATTAGATAATCATAGATCTGTCTAAATTAAGAGTGCCATTGTAAATAAATAAAAAAATAATAATTCTTTTTTTGGGAACGTGTAACCCTGACACAACAAAAACGAAAACGATGTCTATAGATACGCGGAATCCGGAGAAATTCAGATGCTTCCGTTTCTTTTTTTTCAATCTATTGACTAAGCATTCTTGGATAGCTGTATGTACTAGTAAATAAAAATTTACATCCAAAGTTGTATAGTCTATATTTTACTCTATTTATTCTATTCTTTTATTTTATATTCATAACTTAACTAAAAACAGCAGACTTTTATCAATATGCTAAAATCACTAAGAAAAATTCGTAAAAATAATAATGATACTTTATGCCTTTATCCTGGTTGCCAAAATAAAGTTAAAAGAGGCAGAAATGGGATTGACTTTAATTACTGTAGCCCTGCCTGTCAATTAGCAAGTTTTCAGGGTAGTAATACAGAGACAGTGAACGATTATATAGTTGCTCCGGAGGTTTATGATGCAGATGCAACAGATATGCAACAGTGGTCACAGCCACAAACTAACCCTGTAATATTAGAATCCACATCAGGCTCTTCTCAAAGTCCAACTGATGTTAGTCAATGGTCAAGAAACCCATTTAAATCACATCAACAACCCCCTTTTTCTTCATCTCATTCTCGTCCTTCTCAACAAGAATACACATCAACAAATGATTATTACGCGTCCTCGAAACAGCCTGAATCAAACTTCTCGATGTGGTTAAACCCTAACGCCGATCAGAATGACTTAAGCTTTTTGCCATTTGGGCAAACTACAGATAATTTGCCCGAGGAAAAGGTGGTGTATTGTTCGAATTGTACATACTTTGTTCGACCAAACAGAACAACATGTGAAATATGTGGTACCAGTATCAAGAAGGAAGAAACTGTGTTAAATGATTCAGTTGATTATTATTGGATTAAAGAGACTGAAGAGGAAGATGATGATTTGTATATAGATGTTCTTACTACCCACGCCCGTAACGATACTCCGGTGCAAAAAACGCGTCAGCATCAAAATCAACAGCAACGACAGCAGCAGCAACAGCAACAGCAACGACCGCAGCATGATGATAAGAACCATATCATGTGTCAAAATTGCATGTTTTTAAATCATCCATTGTTGAATAAATGTGAAATATGCGAATCCCAGTTAATTACAATCATTGATGATGATGATGATGAGGAGGAAACTAATAACTCCATACTTGCTTTCAATAATAACGCTTATCATGAGGATGCGGCGATTCGATGTTCTGCTTGTTCTTATTTAAATAATCCTACTCATTCCCAATGTGAGATGTGTTATTCACCTATTGGAGATTTGGAATTTTTAAACGTACCTGACTTGGATATGCAACAGTGTCCTATATGCACATATTATAACCAAAAGGACATGACTACCTGTGAAATCTGTGGCAGTTATATGCAACAGCTTGTAACAATATTGAATACAAGGATGACAGTCTTAGAGCCAGCAAATGCTCAATATGCAGCAATATATGGGAGATTTATAGCAACTATGCCTAATGTACGAGTGTTGGCCATCATTCTCATGCAAATGCCAACAAGGCTTTTTGAGGCTCATGAAAGGTATAAAAATAACTTGGCCCGACAACATCAACGTACCCCAGCCAATGTTACCCATAAAATGTTTCATGGTACTAAATGTATTTGCGATCCGGGTCGTTATATTCGCGGTGGACAATGGAATTATTGTCATGCTAATACTAGATGTGGAGTATGGTAAAGCTCTTAAATCTAATATAATGATTATTACAAATTTTGATTTCATTTTTTTTTTTTAACATTTATCTCAATCGACTACTGTTAAAATGCAAATAGTGGAATTGCACAAAATGGGAATTCCTCGGCTCATGGTCGATGTGGTGGAGGGCGTTAGTACATTTTTCCGAATTCATTTTTTCGATATTGTTTTTTTTTTTATTAAAATTAATTTTAAACTTCTAATTCATTTCTAATACAAATGAAGGCATGTGGTTTGCTCAGCAATCTAACATTTCATACGGCTATTGTAGCAATACACAAATTAAAACTATGTATACTGTTGACGTAGTTTCCTTACAACCACCGACCGCATCTATTCTCATAGTTGATAGAAATGAAGTAAGTATTATATACAGTCTATTAATCATTCTTTATATGGAAAAGATTTTTATTTCTCTATGTTTTATAGGCTACTCTTGTCGAATCATTGATACTATTTGAAGGTTAATTTTTTTTATCATATACATATGATGTGATTTTGAGTTCAATTGCTTGATTTTGAAAGATGTTAGCATATGCATGTGCCAATGAACTGTTATAAATTTAGGACATTAACATTTCCTTGTTCTTTTTACCGTTTAAATTTGATTTATTTACTAAAGATATTTGATCAGTTCACTAAAGGTATAAATAAACAACTCAAATGTAGAATGGAAATTTATGTCAGAATTATGTATCATTGAAATAGCGATATATGTGCTCAGTGATTATTTTTCGCTGTTCGGACTGTGTTCTTTTGAACAGATGTGAGGATACCGCACAGAAAAATCAACATTTTGTAAATAGTGCGCACAGTTGCTTGTGGTTTTTCTTTATTTTTCGCACAGAAAAGTTTCCAAATTGTGCGGTATCTGCACAGTAAATTTTAAACACCGTATGTGCTATTTAATTTTTTTTTTGTTTTTTTACGAAAGGCGATGCATATCTTATTTAGTTAGGGTTAGTGATAGGTTAGTTACTATTTTAGATAGTGATCTACATCAATAACATAACCACTTCCGTCACGGTTTCACCCAGTTGTGTTATTTTTAGGAGTCTAATAATAGCGATAGATTAGTTTGCGTACACATAACGATAATGCATCCCATTGATTTTGCCAATAAAACCTAAGATCAGGTGTAACGTAATACGAATATGAAGGTTAGGTGTAACAGTCAGGAATTTTACCCGATATAAAAATTGATCTGCATATATTAAAGACTATTCTAAAACCGATTCTATTTTAAAAGAGTTTTTATTATCTAAAAAAAAAAAAAAATCTTCACAAAAGTTATTCAATCAATATATAGTTAAAGAATACTCCAGGCTTTAAAAGGCGACCGTGCCCAAATAAATACACGGACAATGATTGGCGCAAATTTTGCCCAATAGAACTTTCCAATTGCAATGATTATCAGACACATGATTAATTAAATAGTATCGGTATATTTATGCTGAAAAGTGGAACCGGCAAAAACCGAAATTACAGGTTTTCGCTTTTCAGCACTCATTTGAAAAATCCCTGACAGCACTAAACTCTAAAAAAACTTATTTTGTTTCCAATTTTATTATAATATAAAATAAATAGGGACGAACATTCCCAAATTCAATAACATATGTTGTTGATGCAAATTATTCTGCAGACCGACTAATTTCGGGCCGAATTGTGCCATTACGTTTATTACAATTACGGCTGTTTTCGGAACACCTAGAAAAAAGTTGACCGAATGATATTAAGTTTTTACCTGAATGCACATCCAGTATGTTGGTATTTATGGTGAAGACTGTTCTTGCCAACCAAATCTTATCCAAAACATTAAAAAAGGTTCCGAATATACAGTAAGATAAGACACAAATAATAATAATAAAACTATATGATCAGAAATATATGGATTAAAAAATATATGTAAGTTATAATTCCAGACAAGTAATATTTATTATTATTGCACGGGTCTTATGCGACAACCCGTGCTTTTTTCATTTACTTATTGGCACGGGATTGTTATGTCAGACACCGTGCAATAAGACGGTTATTGTATGGGTATAGAATAACCTAGTTACGCACACGGGTTCATATTTAAATCCCGTGCCTTCGGCACGGAATATGACTAGGTTATTCACTACAACCCACACAATAAGGGAAAAACTACAGACACAGCCTTATCGACACAGCTAATGACCAGCACTAACCCTAACGACACAGCATGACCAGCATTATCGTTAAGGTTAGTATTGGAATATGGCAGAATTGAGATTAGATCACATGTTACTGTATCTGTAGCATTTCCCTACAATAACTATAAATTATTGTTCATGTGATATGATCATGTAAAAATTTTTTGCCTTGATATTTTCGCATGTACTGAATCTGTGACAAGATCAGAATTTAGCACAGGCCTTAATTTACTTAATATTCGATATTTAAAAATGTTCTAGTATAACTAAAATTCCGTGCTGAAAAGTTTTATTTAGAAGTCAAACTGTGGTTATCATAGTAAAATCTTGAGTTATTTGTGATTTTTCTGTTTTCACAATGGTTTTCGGATTTTTTTAAGTTATACGAGATCTTATGATGATCGGCATAAATTCAGTATGCGCATAAATGACATCATCATTTATGCAAAATTTTACGACAAAAAATTTCACATGCTAATGGGCATCGGAAGTGATCATATGCTTGATCACAGCTAATTCTCCGAAAATACATTACCTTAGTCGACTCCAAAATTCGTGATACTTATCATTTCGGAAAATAACATTTTCAAGGTAATGTATTTTCGGAGAATTAGCCATGATCAATTCTGACGTGTTCGGAAAATTCTTTCTATGCTCCTAAGATGATATGGTGCAGGAAACGTCGATGTTACACAACTGATCCTTCACCCGGTGTGCAACATACGTATAAAAAATTATTTTACAATTCCATTAGTACATGTTATGATTATAATCCAACACCATTTTATTATAATAAAAATGGTGTTGGATTATAATCATAACATGTACTAGTGGAATGATCTGGTATTGTAAAATAATCTTTTATATATGTGAAGGATCAGTCGTGTAACATCGACTTTTCTTCTTGTTGGTGCCGCCAAAGAAAAAGGAACTACTGAGTTTCAATTTCTTAATAAATTAAATAGATTATGTCAACAATTCTAAAATCATCAATCTAAAAATTAAATTTCAAGATTAGATGTAACATGATAAAAAGTTCTAAAAACTAAAATAATCCAAAAATCTGTAACTCAAAATCTTGCCAATAAAACTGTTTTTTGCATATTAATAAAAAGCTTTTCTTGCAAAATTTTGGTTTAATTATAATCTTTCAAACCTAATCTACTTGCAATATTCTAATCTTAACCCAATAGCAAAATGCTTTTTGTAATAAAATTTTTTTTTGGTTTTGTAATAAAAATGTATAGAATTTTTCAAACTGATAATATTATATAATATATAATTAAAAGTAAATTAGAAAAAGCAAAAATAAAAAAAAAAGAAAAATTTAAAAAATGAAATTAATATAGTTGTAAAAAATATAGTTATAAAAGAAAATAATATATAAAATATTAATATAAATTAAAAATAAAAAAATTTATTTATATTAAAATAATAATTTTTTATAAAATAAAACAAATATAAATAAAATAGTTAAAAAAAAATAAAAGAAAAGAAAAAATAAGAAAAAACAATAAAAAAAATTTTTTTTAAGATGACTTTTTTGATCTTTTAACTTTTATTAATGACATCTTTGGTAATGTAATTTTATAACACAGGTCAAAATTTAAAATTTCAATATAATATTAGTAAACTATTAGTAGAATATCAGATATTTTTTTAGCTAATAGCTACTAGATATTGCTTCTGATAGGTCTATTAGATATTTGTTACTTTTATTAACAAAATATTAGATATTAGATATTTTATAATAAAAATATCAAATATCTAATAAGCCTATTAGAAGCAATATCTATCTGCTAAATAGGTAATATATACCAAGTATTTAGTATCTATTAACTAACAAAATATTTGATATTCTACTGATAGCTTACTAAAATTATATTAAAATTTTAAATTTTAACCTATGTAAACTATTACAGAAAGAGTATACAATTGGTTACATAAGTAACTTTTCTATATTATTTATTTAAGAAGTCTGACTAAAAGTTTTTTACCAATTGTTATACTTAACATTTTTGCTTAGATGTTCTGTTTTAAATCTTCTAAACTTGCATCTATATTAATATTGCTAGGTTATACCTAGGTTATTATATTAATCATAAAACTATTTATATTTAAAATAACTTTTTGAAGTCTTTTGTATCTATTTTTACAACTAACCTAGTATTGCTATTATAAAACCAACACTTGCAATTAGAGTTATATTATTTAACTACTATATCCTTGTAGAGTTTACTTAAATCTAGCATTTACTTTATAGCATATTTCTGATATTTTAGATACTTTTATCTTTTTATTACATTTTTAATTCAAATAGTCTATATAGAACTATAATCAGTTCATTAGTATATTAGATTAGTTTAATATTTTTTTCTTTTAGTTTATTCTGACAGCTTAATTGATAATATCTTTAAGACTTCTAACTTAGAGGTTTTGTCTATTCAATTACTATAACATTAGTATCTATTTTCTAGATCTAGTCTTTACAATAGCATTATTAAAAATCTGTGCTATTTTTTTATTTAAATCTTTTTAAATAATTTTTTTGTTTTCTAATTTTAACAGATTTATACAGTTATAAAAGCTTATTTAGAGTTTACATCACCTAATGCCAGTTTGTACTTCTTTATATAACCAGTTATATAGATGCTTTATAACTTACCAGTTATACTAATATTATTATCATTACAAATATTTTAATTTAATTATTAAAAACAGTTACTATTATATAAATATTATATAAGTGATTATCTAAATTTTTGCTACTTATTAAATTTAAATATTTAACCTAATACTTGAAGAGTTGATAATTTATTCATTTCACTAAGTTATTATATCTTAATAAAAAATTTAAATAAAGAAAAAAGATAATAAAATATATAATAATAATAATATATAAATTAAATAATAATTTTTTTAAAAATTTATATTTCTGAGATCAATAGCATAGCAGTTATGTTTTGAGGTCACAAATTACAAGATTACTAGTTCAAATTCTACTTATTTCTAGAAAAGATAAATAATTTGTGATTGGGAAACTACCTAGTAATAAACACAAATTCGAGTCTGATTTGAAATAACTGAAGTTATAAGATATAATGTGAAGCTAAAAGTTTAATAATGAGAAATACTACATGAATTTATAGTAATAGTCAGTTCTATATAGAGCCTGATGAAGCCTTCTAATTTTAGCAAAAGTTAGTATAACAAATTACTTCTGAAAAGTTTAAAAGCATGAACCAAAGAAGGTCAAAGTCCAGTAACTGAAAAACATTTAAGAACATTAGTTCAAAAATATAGAACATGAAAAAAATCTTAGCAAGATTATCAAAAGAAAAAAAATATAATAATAATAATAATAATTTTTTAAAACAGATCTTTTAATTAAAAATTACAAAAAGCAAAAATGCAAAAAAATATAAAAGTATACAAATAAATAACATATAAAGTACTAAGAAAAAAGATAAAAATTTATAAATTACAAATAATTAAATTAAAAAACAAAAAAAAATCAATATAATGATAAATAACAGTAAGAAAACAAAAGTTTTTTAATAAAAACTTAAAATTTTTTTAGAAAATTAGAAAGTTTTTTGACTTTGTTTTTACAAATTTATTGGTTATACAAAAACAAAAACAAAATAAACAATAAATAAATACAACAAAACAGTCTAATTAGTATATATAAATATAGATAAATTAAATATATAAATATTAAAATATGTATATAAATATAGAAATATTAAAAAGAATAATATAAATATAATAATAACTAATATAACAATACAAATAAAATTAAATAAATCAATAATATTAAAGTTAATAAAAAAAACAAATATAGAGTTATAACAAATAAATAGCAAAAAACTAAAGCAAAAATTAGTAACCAAAAATAATTTTTTTAATTATAATAGTAGTATTATAAAAAACTAATTTAATAAAAACAATAATGTTAAGAAAGATATATGAAGCAATAATTAAGTAATTTAAATAATATAGAAAAATAAACAAAAAAACTTAATTAAATAAGTTAAAATTCTTTAGCAATTGAGAGTATAAAAAGTATAAAAAAACAAATACAAACAGAGAAAAAAAATTTTTACTAAAAATTAGAAAATAATAATAAAAGAATTAAATAAAAAGATAAACAAACAATAATGTAAAAAAAAAGCTAATACAGACAATAATTTCAAAATGCTTAAAGAAGAGTTAATTATAAAAAAATCTAAAAAGAATAATCTAAATACAAAAGACTAAGAAAATAGAAATAAATAAAAAAATATTAAATTAAAATTTAATTTCAAAAAATAAAAAATAAAAGATACAATACAGAAAAAGAAATATATATACAGAAAGAAATAATAAAAGTACTATTAGAATAGAATATATAAGTATTAAAAAACAGATTATATAAAAATAAAATGCTAACTAGTACAAGAATTCAAATATGCAATATTTTAAATAAAATAAAATAAAAATATTAGTTAATCAAATAAGTATTAAATAAACAATATATTACAAGTATATATGAAGATAAAATTATTTTGAAAAAATAAAACCTAAAATTAAATTTGAAACTAAAATTGTTTTAATTTATTTTTACTTAAAAGATAAAATTTTTTGATATTTTTTTTAAATAATTAAAATTATAAGAAATATAAATAAATAAATTAAATTTGATCTTTTTTATAAAAATTTTAGTTAAGATAAGATAAGCTTTTTTGAAAACCTATTTTTATGGATATGATGATTTAGTAAAGTGGTCAAGTTGTTGCACTTCAAGTAACAAGTTCTAAGATTCAATTCTTACTGGTAATAAATATTGAATATTAAAAATTTTATATGACTTAATTAGTATATTGACTTAATGAGAAATATTAACTTATTGGCTGTAATTTGTAATACAAAACTAAGTAAAGTTGGTAACAGATCTGCAGTAATTTGTATTATGATGTTTATATCTAAAAACTAATAACTGCAAAGAGTTTCTGATTAGAAATATAAAGAAATATAAGCTAATATATATAAATATACTTCTAAATATTATAAAATAGTTAGTATAAATACAAAATAAAACTATATTAGATTATAGTAAATCTGTATTAGAAAATTCACAAAAATACTAATTAAAAAAACTACTTGAAAAGTTTTAAATATAGTGTTCATATCTGAAAACTCATAACTGCAAAGAGATTCTAATTAGAAATATAAAAAAATACAAGCTAATATACATAGATATATCTTTGAACATTGTAAAATAGTTAGTATAAACATAAAATAAAACTATATAAAGGTTAGTATAAACATGTAAAATAGGAACTGCATAGTTTACTTGATGTTATTATTATATAAAACAATAAACAAAAAATACACAAATTGATTGTCTTTTACAGATATATAAATGCAGCTATTACTTTACTAAAAGATACAACTGATTGTAGTTACTTTACAGAAACCTATTGATTTTTTAAAATATTTTTATTATATACATATTATATAATTAATATTTATTAAGTTATTTGTAAGCCCCTTGTTAATAACTAATTAAAAGCTATTTATTAGTTTTTATACTTGTCATTATTAAATTAAAATATAAAAATTTATATATTAAAGTTAAAATAAAAATTTAAAATATACAAATTATATATAAAATTATGCAAAGAATCTTTTTTGTTAGAGAGTCAAATATAGTTTATTTAATAAACTTTTTTGTTATAGTTAATT
>CAJVQA010004314.1:0-17832 GCA_910591915.1 Cetraspora pellucida | reverse complement strand
AAGAATGGGATACAGAAGATTCTGGAAGGTTTAGTACAAGGTCAAAGATTCAAAGAAACTGCTTTAAAGACTTAGTGACCATGGCATATTTTCATCGACATCAACCGGGGTCATTGGTAGGCAGAGGTAGGTGGGTGAATACAGAAACAGAGTGGTTAAATAGGGAACTTACAAGTGGGTTTCAGGTATAGCAGCTAGTGTATAACCTTCAGGCGGACTACTTAAATTAGACAATGACTAAAGTTGTACAAATAGCTAGTTGAATACTCTTCCCATGGTTGCCCTCTGTGGTTGTAATGCAACCATTAGCCAAATATACTATCAATAAAATCTGGGTTGCAAGTACTTACCTTAATATTTAAAAAAAAAAAAAAAAAACTACTTATATTATTATATATTATACTATACTAAAAATAGGATGTGATGACCTAGTAAAGTGAATAGGTTGTCAACCCTCAAGTGGTAGGTCTAGAGTTCAAATCTCAGTAATGGTGAAAATTTGAATTCTTTTTGTATTACAGCTAAATGTCTTACATAATTGGTTCAGATAAGATATCTGTAACTCGTAACATATCAGTTTAACTGGAAGATTTAGGCACTTGTACAATGTTGTATGAGAGAACACAAACTGGTACTGGGCAGTATGAACTCAAGATAAGTTCTTAGGCCATGTAAATCACAGAAACCAGATAAGAAGACGGAAGCCTACTTGGAAGACCCGAGTAGAAAGGTAACCTGAACCTTCAACAGTACTATTGTAAAGACTAGACTTATAAAACAGAGCTAGAACTTGTGAAACTAGGCAAATATGCTGGTCTTTGAGGAGGAACTAGATGAACCAACCAGGCTATTAGAATTTTCAGGTTTTGAAGAAAAAGGGCACATGCTAGCAAACATGTAAACCAAAGATGTATGATTTTGACTTACCTTTCTGGGCTATCTAGAATGGCAGCTTGGTGGAACTTGAATTGAATACCAAAGTAGTAAGGATATGTTGTGAAGTCAGTATTGAGGTTGGGGTGAACTCTACAAGGGCATAACGGTTTAATAGTATGTTCTGACTACCAGTATTGATCTTGGCTATAGTGATATCAGATCAGCTATAAAAATAGAATACAGAAGATTCTGAAAGATTTAGTACAAGGTTAAAGGTTTCCTATATAAGTGAACTGTTTTAAAGACTTAGTAAGTATGATATATTTTTATTAGCATCAACCAGAGTCATTAGTAGGCAAAGGTAGGTGGGTGGATATGGAAACAGAGTAGTTAAATAGGGAATCTATAAGCAGGTTCCAGGTATAGCAGCTAGTATAAAACCTTCAGGCAGACTACTTAAATTAGACAATGACTAAAGTTGTACAAGTAGCTAGTTGTACACTTTTCTCATAGTTGTCTCTTATGGTTGTAAAGCATCTATTAGCTAAATATACTACTAATAAAATCCTGGATCACAAGTACTTACCTTAATATTTAAAAAAAAAAAAAAAATATTATATTAAAAATCTATTTCATAACATTTTTTCTTCTTAAAAATTTTGGTTCACAAAATTTTTACAACTTTAGTACTATATACAAAAATTAACTAATTAATTTTTTTTTTTTTTTTGGTATTAAGGTGACCTCTTTGATCTTTTGATTTTTATTAATCACTTATCAGTATTATGGTTCAAAGAACCACTACAGAAGAGCTTACAATTGGCTATATGTATAACTTTTCTATATTACCTATTTAAGGAGTCCACCTAAAAGTTCCCTATCAATTGCCATACCTAACATCTCTGCTTGGATGTTCTATTTTAAACCTTCTGAACCTGTAATCTGTATTAATATCACTGGTTATCTCTGATGTACCAGATCATCATCCTCAACCTTAGGACTAATTTATTCTCGAGATAAACCTCCCAGAGCCTTCTGTACCTATTTTTACAGCTGACATAGGTATCATTATAACAAAACCAACACTTGTAGTTAGAGCTAACCATTAAACCGCTATGCTCTTATAGAGTTCACTTAGACTCCAGCATCTACTTCACAGTATAACCCCAGTACTTTAGTATACCCCTGCCTTTTCTCCTACCCTTTTACCAAACTTTTAATTTAGATAGTCCATGTAGGACTATGATCAGTCCATCGGTATATCAGGTCAGCCTGATATTCTTTTCCTCTGATTCGTTCTGACGGCCTGGTTGGTGGTACCTCTGAGACTCCCAATCTGAAGGTTCTTGTCCGTCTGACTACTAGGACTGAATACTAGACCTGGGTATCTGTTTCTCTGAGCTAGCCTTTACAGTAGGGCCATCAAAGATCCAGCTACCTCTCTATTCGGGTCTTCTCAAATGGACTTCTTGTTACCCAATTTCAATGGATTTACACAGTCACAAGGACTTATCTAGTATTTGCACCACCCGATTTGTCAGTTTGCATTCCTCTGTGTAATTCCAACATTGCATGGATGCCCCATGACCTGCCAGTCATGCTGGTGTGACTGCTATTACAGATATCCTAACCTAATCATTAGTAACAATTGGCATAATATGAATATTACATAGGTAATTATCCAAATTTTCACTGTCGATAGGATTTGAACATCCAACCTACCACTTGGAAGGTTAAAAACCTGACCACTTTACTAGGTCATCACACCCTATTAACTAATTAATTAAACTTGGTTTTATTCATATTACTAATATGTTTTAGAATCAGTTTCTTTATTTAATATATTTGTTCATAGCAAATGACTTTAAATAATTAATAAGTTTTAGTTTAGATCTTAATTTTATTTGTCTTTATAAACTTGTTGTAATTTAATTTTTCTATTAATAGGTCTCTTAAATAATAATTATAACCTAAACAATATATCTGATTATAATTAGATAAGCAGACAACTAACTAATATATATCAGTAATCTTAGTATAATAATTTTCTTATATTAATATGATAATTATTAGTACTATTATAAGAAAAATCTGACTTGAGCATTATTAAACAAATTTATTTTTATTTTTATCAATATATTATTAATTTAAATTGTTGGTAAAATATATAAGATTTCTATATTAAGAATAAAAATGTTATTATTGGCTTTACAGATAATAGTATTTGAATGTTATATTTATTTATAAAAGTTTGGTAATTAAAGAACTTATAATAGATTTGTAAAATAACTTATGTTGATAATTTCTGTAATAGGTTTATCATTATTAAAATTATTAAAAGTTTATTTAAAGATATAGAAAAAATTAATATTAAAAAAAGATATTTCTTTAACCTTTTTATATATATTAAAATTTTCTTTATACTTTTATACTAAATAATCTTTAATACAGTAATTTGTAATTCATTTAATCTATACTATTTCTTATTAATTTTATTTAATTTATGTTGTTTTATATTTAATAACAGCTAAATTTGTTTAACACATACTTTTTCTTTATGTTCTATTTAAGATCATATTGTTTTAATATATGTTAAACAATTTAAAAAAAACATTTTTTTCATTAATGAATTATATGAAATTAGAAAACTGTGAACCGAATAAAAAAATAGTAGATTCTACACCACAAAGTCAAAGACCCAAGACATCATATGATGGACTTAATGAAACATAAGTTATCTCCACAAATATGGTGATGAATATGAGAGCTACACACCATCTGATAATCTCTGCTAAATGATAACTCTGGCCTTTAAAGAGATGTAACAGATCCTAAAGGTGTCTAAGAACCTTCAGGATAGCAAAGAGATGAGAAAAAAAATAAAATAAAATAAGTGACCAGATTGGATGTAATGTAAACATCACAGATAACTCAAAATTTTGTCCTTCTGTGCACTAATAAAAAAGATTTTTTGCAAAATTTTGAACTCTTTTATGAAAAAAAATATTACGTATATTTGTTTTGATTAGTGTAGATCATTTTTCTCACGGATAAGTTTTCTAATATATCCATAGTACTTAATATGATACCAAATTGTTAGTTGAAAAATCAACTAGTTGACAACTTTTCAACTACAGTCAATTCTTTCGAAAAAAAGTCTGCTATAAAATTACTGATTTCTTAAGGACCTGTTTTCTATACAGAACTATCATAAAAATTTTTTTTAAAATAAAATTTGAGATCGTTATATCCAGAGTTCGTTATATAGATGTTCATTATATTTAAAGTTGACTAATCAATTAAAATCCGCTAATCGATCAAATCATCAACTACTGTACACCACTGACTAAAGTACCCCGGGTACTATTCAATCAACCATCAAATTAGTACCTTCCCGGATACTAATTACGGTACTCTACATAGTTTAATAGTAGTTTAATAAGGATTCAATATGAACTTATGAATTGTATTTTTCACGGGAGTATTAGAGCGGGGGTACTTTAGTCAGTGGCGTATGGTAGTCATTTAGTTTTACACATGATATGAAAAATCGAACCTCTACAGCCATACCCTCGGTTCCAAGAAATTGTGCCTGTATAAAGAGGTCAAATTTCTCATTTTTTGTACAAGTTTGTTCTAAAAATTAGTGTGCTTATAAAGAGGGTGTGACTCTATGGAGAGTAGTTGCAAATACCAAATTGGCCAATTAAAAACTCAATTATTAATAACGTTATAACATTCTTTATTGATTGTGTTATAAAAATATAGATTTTTAGTGGTGCAACCAAAATCCATCGGCATTAATAGTTACAACCCACTCATTAAGTAAGAATGTCCGCATGTCGATCTGTTGCAACTTACTATGAAAATGGATGTAGCATTCATAAGCCATTGTCGTCATTGCCATATGTTATTTGGTGTTCTATGGAGTCAATTAACGTCACTGCTATATACCTACCTTTCCGAACTTTCCAATGATTTACCAGATGAAGTAAATTACCGGTAAACCGATGACAATTTACCATTTGCGAGGCCAGCTGGGTCGTCATCGGGGCTAGGCCGATACCAGCAGACTATACAAAAAATTATCATATAAACATTTTTACTTACGACTTCGTTTATCAATTAAAGGATTCCGGCCAGGGAGTTCTTTTATATAGTAATATATTCAAATAAAGATATAAAAATTAGTTATAATTTTAAAAAGTTTTACTAAATTTAACTATACAAAATTCTATTTACTACAAAAGTTCTACGAAAATTATAATTAAATAATTTAATAATATATACGATTCTTGATATGTATCTTTGAGTTTTAAAATTTAATTATTAGAATATTTATCTGGTAATGCCTACTAAGTTTTACATTGTGATTATAAATCACAGTATACACCAAGTATTTTTTATTCACTAATCATAGAATACCTATAAAAGAATCATTATATTCTATTCTTGATTAGATCAATGAAAATGTTCTAATTCATAAATTAAAGTTTAAAACCCAAAGAAGAAAGATCGAAGCATCTAAATAAATCGATGAGGTTGATTGGCTATGACTACAATATTTACTAATCATTTCCAAGGAATGCGAAAATCATCGAAATAATTACACAAAATAATACTAAATACAAGAAGATATGCAAACAAAAGAAAATTTTAAAGAACGTGATATTATTATAAAACTATGGTTGATTATGATGTTGTACACAGCCAATTTATGCCACTCTCATGATCCAGTTTCTTGTCGACTACCTTTTCTTTGATTCGTTCGCGTCCGTTTTGGTTTCTGAACATTAGGATCACTTGGCCTCTTACCTAAAATAGAATACAAAAAAATGATCAATGAATATAGAAATTCAAATTCACAAAATGCATCGGTAGCAATGGCTTACCACTTAGAACTGGAGATTTTGGTTTCACTGATGGCGATTCTTGTTTTGCAATTGCATTTGATGTTGATGGTGATGGTACTGATACATCATTTGTCGTGGATTGTTGTGTATTATTATCCGTGGACGTATTTTCAACTTTTTCTTTAGGAGTTTTGGCAGGTATCTCAGATGGTGATGGGCCTGGTGTTAGTGGAGTATCGTTCGATTGATTTATGATATTTTGTGGCTTTTGTTCCGGATTTGCCAGGGCACTTAAAGCCTCTGCATAAGTGCATGTAAGAACGAAAAGCCAATTAAAGACTATAAAATATCAATCATAAAAAGTCATGGGAAATAATTCTTACGTAAAGGTCCTTTATTTGAATTAATTACTGTTGCTATTAAATCATTTAATGTCACTACACCTTCAGCGACCTAAGATGACAAAAATCAATATTTTTAGTTTAAATTCACATATAAAAATATTTATTCATGGATTCCATACTTCTAGGCTTCGTAGTGTCTTCGTAGGAATACCATATTCCCCAATCGGACTCCCAGGTAGTATATTAATAAGCCGAGGCACATACTCTATATGCTTTTCTGTTGTAAATTCGAATATGTCTATTTTAATATTATAATTAAATCTCACTTTAAGAAGACCTGTCGCCACAACCTAAACAAAATAATAACATCGACTAATAAGAAAAGTTGGAACGGATGTATAAGGTAAATGATAAATTTAAACTGGTTAATATACCCTTGATCCATCTCCATAATTATATATCATTGAGGCCTTTGCTTCGACAGTGCTAACTGGTGCTGCAAAACCATTGTTTCCAATGATAATCGGATGACTTAAATTTTCTTTGATATTATTCATTGTGAGCTGTATTGATGTGACACCAGATTCAAAATTTACTTGGAAAAATCTTGAAATGACTGGATTCGGTATATCTATTAATTGAAAGTATACTAACTGATTAAAATTATTTCAATCTTTTTATCTGTCACAGTGAATGAGGTCAACAATGATAAAGAATGTAGTAATAGATTCTAACCAAACATCCTCTTTTCTGTTGTAAGACAGTTCCATAGTCCATATCTGAATTTTCCATCCTCTGAAAAAAATTCATTTACAAATCGTTGCCAATAACCTATATCCTTTTTATTAGAAGTCTAAAAGGGAAGTACAGTTTGGGTGAACATTAATAATAAAAAATGTACAAATAACCAAAGTAAATCTTCACCTCGTTCGTTAGGTATTCACTGAACATAAATAATCGTAGAATGCATGTTCCTTGAGATTGTTGAGGTCTATTAAGATGAAAAATAATGCGTTCTTGATTAAATTCCAAAACCTGGTAAAATTAATAAATATGTTGCTATATGAAGATGAATAACTTCATATGACTCGCCTCGAAAGGTAAGGCATTGGATTCCGGCTAACGTTTGAAGATAAAGATTTGTGTAAATTAAATTTGGAAGTGTTGATTTAGAATAAGCATAATAAACTAACACTTACGAAATAGGAGGTGACGGATTTTGAGCTAATGCCATTTGTCTTTGTCCTTGTAATCTGGAGTTATTTATAGCCGGCATGTTAGCCAGCATTGGAATCCCAAGACCATATTGTTGCATTGCTGGGTTGAGGGTGTGAGGTGTTTGTCCCATGGCTAGGTGCATATGAGCCAAACCTCTGGGGGTATTTGGCACGCCAACTATTCCATTTGTTAAGTTAATACCATTAGTATAAGCCGCGGGATTTAGATTAGCCATATTAGACATCGCTTCGTTCGAAAAACGCCTTTGGGAATGAAACAAGGTGGAATTTTGCTTTATATAATACGTACGTACCTATATTTTACCGGAAAATATTCATGCATAACATTGTCACATTACTATATACTTTTTACAATACGTACTGTATAAAAAGCGTATATGTAGCTAGTAATAGTTATCATGTGATTTTCAAATTGGCAATTTATGAATATAAATCGGAAATGACCAATCATAGCCAAAGTATCTTTGTATACATCGACGCAGATTCTTGATTTTGATCGGCTAAGATCGACTTTACCGTATTGTCTCGAAATAACGCCAGGGGTGTAGGTTAAAACTTTGGCCAGAATTAAGCTTAATTTAGGCCGAATTACGATTAATTCGGGCCAAGATTTTAACCTACATCCCGGGGCGTTATTTCGAGACAATACGGTACTAATGAAATTACACCACCTATTAATTTATCATCTGGTAGGCCTATTTCTTTAAAATTTCTAATCAAAACAGATTGCATAATAATATAGATGTTATTAGAAGTGGTTACAAAAAGTTAGCAATCATAGGTTAATATAACTTTTTTTTTTTTATACTTTGGTGACAATGCCAGTTGGTTTTTATTAGCCTTAATTTGATATAATACAAATTTATAGTTACATTTTAGGATCAATTATTACTAGTACTATATACTATCTAATTTAACACCACTGACTTCACCCGGTTATCCTTACAGTACCTAAGTACATGTTCGCCACATGCCTGCACGCAGTTACCTTGGCAACCACTTGTGGTCATGACACACATTAAACTGTTACACAGACAAGGATACCTACCGAACTTAATACGGCATCCCAAATGTCAGGGGAACTGTTTTCTGTAAATCATACTTATATGTCTTACTCACATGTTTTATCTAGTCTTGTTTCTTCTGCCTCCTAATCTAACTATATCTAGTATTACCTTGTTCTTCACATTTCCCATTTTTTTGTCACTGTATCAATTTCAAATTGGTTCTATTCAGATATGTCTGATCCTTATGATCTTCTTATCTTTGGTTTGTCTGTTATTGATTCCTCTAAGGTGTTCTGATAATAGTTCAGGATCTACAATGAACCCATATCTCAAGTCAGATTTGCTGCTATCATTGGTCTTTTGATCAATCTGTATTTCAAGTCAAATCTGCTACCGTCATTCCTGTAGATGTTCCAGATCTTAACGTCATACAGTAACTTGATGTTACATTTAATCTTCAACATGATGTTTTCTTTTATAATAAAGACTAGAACTTGTTGCATTTAAAAACAGGACAATTTTGGTTATATCTAGGGAGTTTCTCTGACCCTAGTGATACCATACTACCATGTATTGCAAGCTCACAGCTTATTCAACAATACTTGCAGGACAATTCTGATTATGTTTAGGGAGTTATACTAACCTCAGTGATGCTATACTACTTTACAGATCTTATTTTACATTAGTTAGTTGATCCTTAGTTTTGTTCATTATAGACTTCTATATAGGTATGATTAGAACCTGATTTGGTATTTTTACATTGCACAAGAGGGTTATACGCCTATTTTCAAGATCTTTCCTTCTATAATTAGATTATTCGGCTATGCCAGAGGTGTTTTCAATTTTGGTTAGACCAATCCTTTATCACAGTCTGTTCTCATGTTTACTGCTTCTCTCACCATTTCAGTCTTGGTTACTTGTCAGACTACTCTTCTAATCAAATCCTCTTCTTGGATCCCAATTAAGACTTATTTGTACAATCTGTTGATTATGTACTTTTTATAAGTAATGTTCTGCTCTGATATTTATTTCTATCTCTCTTGCTTTAACTATTGTTCAACAAGCTAAATTGTACTTCTAATACTTTATTTCTTTTATTTTCTTTTTAGAGTTCTATATGTCTTTTACTAAGCCTGCTTTTTGACATCTATGAGCTATTCTAAGTTTTGTTAAATTATCTAAAGTGTCTTTTCTGTTAAGTCTTGTCAATAAACTGCTTATTTGCTTTGTTATTATCTCTCAACTTAGTGATTTACAGTTTCTCAAATCCTTGTACTCAATTATGCAGTTGTTTGTTGTTCTCATCATATTGTATTTGTGTTTTGCCAAACATATTATTGGCTAATGGATTTTGTTGATCATCTTTTCTAACATTCTTGTTAACTGTAAAAGATACTCTAATTTTGGGATAATTACTGTGTTATTTAGGTAAATGATTTGGCTTATTGTTATTTTTTTGTATTTAAGATCTTTAACTGTTTGGCTAATTATTTCTTTTGCTTTTTTGCAAACTAGTAACTCTTTTATTCTGCTATTTAGCCAAATTCCTAATGATCTTACAATTTTGTTTCTTGGTTCTTCTGTTATTCTGCTCTGTCCAAATATGATTTCTCTATCTTCCTTTCTTAGTCTTAAGTTTATTACTATGAGCTTTGACTTTGCTCTATTTATTTTAATATCATTCATCTTGAAAAACTGCTTTGCAATTTTAAGAATTTTAAGTAATTAGTTTTTGCTACTTGCAATCTATGTAGTGTCATCTGCATAAGCAATTGCTACTTGCTTATATTTTGTAATACAATTAATATCTATATTTTTTAATATTTTTTGCTCTACTACGTAGTCTAGTAATTTATCTTGAATTCTTTCTAATAGTAAATTGTAGAAAAGCTACCAGATAAGTAGAGAAATCATCTCTTTTTGATCTATACCATCTTTTGCTGTTATTTTTTTTGTTAGATCATAGGCTGTAATTACCTTAAGTTGGTGTTTACAGAAAAGGTTGATAATATATTTTATTGTTCTTTGTAGTACTTTTACTCTTCTGAGCATCCACTCCAAGCTTTCCAATAGGACTAAGTCAAATGTTTTCTTCATATCTTGCAGAAGTATCTATGTTTTTTAGTTTTCTCTTGCACTTTTTTCATTATTATATTTAGCATATGTATTGGTTACTCTATAGAGTTGCCAGACAAGCCTGCATAATTTGGTCTTTTGAGTATTTCTCTTTCTGTGAATATCTTGGCTAGTCTTCTTGTTATCATCTTTGTAACTAGCTTTTTAAAGGTTTCAATTAATGCTATTGGTCTAATATTGTTCTGATTATATTTTCAGTCTACATCTTTTGGAATTGGATATATTTATGCTATTTTCTACTTTTAGACATTTCTCCTGTTTTTAAAACCAAATTTGCGAAGGCTCTAAAGATCTTTTGTGATTTCTTTTCTGCTCTTTTTATTAAAGTATAGCTTATGCCTAAAATTCTCTTCTTCTATTTTTTCTTCTAGCTTCTCATACCAGAACTCCTTAATCTACTCTTTTGGTTTATATACTTTTATCTATTTTTTAGGCATCTCTTCTAGTTTGGTTCTTCACTTTCTAAATTAATTTTCAAAATGTTTTTCTAGGCTATCTAAAACAGTCTTAGGTTCTGTTATTAAACTGATTTTCTTTATGCTTTGTGTTATGAATTTGTTCAAGACTATCTTTTTGTATAGTTTGTTCAAAAGGCTAACAATCATTCATCCTTGATCAGTTTTTATCATCTCACATCTTCTGTTTATATTTTCTTTTATCTGTTTCCTTTGGGCTCATTCCCACTCTTCTTTTTTTCTGTCTTTTAGAATTTTTTGTCAGTCTTTTATATTATCTATTCAAGCTTCTGATTACTGTTTGTGTAGCTTTGGTAGCACTGCTCCTATTTCTTTCCCAATATCTATAAGTTTCTTGTTTATCTCTTCCTTCTCTTCTTTTCTTATCTCTTGATTTTTTTTTGTTTTTGTTTTTTTGATTATTTGTTGTAATTCAATTATGTGTCTATGCTGTTGTAGCTTTTTCTGATGATGTTTTCTGTTTGTTCTTGTGTTGAATATTTTCTTTTTTGGAATCTTTTTATTTGCTGCATATATTATCACTTCTTCTATTGCATTTCATATATGTCTAGAATATCTGTACAATACTTCTTGCTTCTTCTTTCTTCTTCTAATTGCTTCAGTGCTTTTTTTCACTCTAGTTGTACTTGAAGCTCTTTGGCAAATTTTTTTCAGTCTTCTTGCTTTGTTTCTTTATACAGATACATTGTTCTTATTTGGTCTTTATATTTGATTTCTGTATAGCTCTGGTTTATAATTATGTATTCTATCTATATGACTGTTGTAACTATCTTGTGGTCATTGCTTGTTATACCTTTCATTTTTTCTATATCAGCTTCTTGAAAACTAGCTACAATTGTTTCTGACAACTAAATATAATCAATTTTTATTACTATTACTTGGCTTAATCATATGCATATTCTTTTTGTTAAATGCAACTTTTTGAAAGAGTCTGTAAAGTCTTGCTTTTTAAACTAATTGAAGATTAGCAGTTTATTATAATCTGTTGTCTGTGGATGCAATCTGTCTAGTATATTGTTCACTGTATGGTTGAAATCCCCAAGTATAACTATTTCTGTATGCTTTCTCTTGTTTGTTACTATTTTCACAATTTTTTGCTGCTAATTGCTTTGTTATTTGGTAGGATATATACCCTTATTATTATCAGTACTAGTTGTTTGAAATATAGATTTATTTCTATTATATATTTGCTATATTTTTTGACTGCTTCAACATGTTTTTCTCAGATTTTATTTATTAGGATTCCAATATCTGATCCTTTTTTCTTGTCTAATGCTGCACTCACCCAATAACCTTTAAATATTGTGTTAAGATTATATAACAAGATCTTTTCTTCTTTTTTTATAATGTTTGTTTCTGTTATTCCCAAAATGTTATCTTTTTTTTTTCTGCTCAGTCTAGCAGGTTTTCTAATTTTCAACCTCTGACCTTAAGTTTATTAATGTTGTAATATGCAATTTTTATTTTTTTCTTCTCTTTTTTCCATTTTTCTTTTAGTTGCTTGTATCTTGTTTCTGTGTTTTTTGCTTTATTTTTTTTTATTTATTTTTTTTTTTGAATTAGGAAATTCCTCTCTACTTCTTTCTTCAAATGTTCTTCTTTTGTTATACAGAAAATCTCTGATCTTCTCATCCATATTCATAAGTTCAACTTGGATGTCCTCAAGAGTGATTGGCCAGGCCTTCTTTTATATCTAGCTGAGTATTCTCTAGCTAATTAAGTTTGTCTAAGATCTGGCCTAAGACTTCTTCTATCTGTCTTGTTTTCATATATGCTTGTGTGTCTAGTCTTGTCTTTTTTTTGATTATGTTTTCATTATTTCTTTTTGCATTAGTGTTTTTGACTCCTAACCATTCTTCTATATTCTGTAACTGGAAATTACTTTCTATTTCAATATGTCTTCTATTTGAAATCTGCTTGTTTTTGTTCCAGCTTTTTTCATCTGTTGTGTCTCTATCTTCTAACTACTCTTCTGCATCTTGTATTTGAGAGTCACTTCTTTTTTTTATATATCTTCTGTTTAGACTTTAGCTAGTTTTTTCCCAGCTTCTTTCTCTTCTTTCTCTAACTCTTTTTTCTTTCTTTATTTATTTATTTATTTTATTTAGCCAAGATACTTGAAAATTGTTATATTTAATTGGCTTTGATTGAGCTGCCTTTTTTTTTTTTTCTGTCACAAATGTGATGCTTGCTGTTTTTCTTTAATTCCCTTTTTTGTTTAGTGGGATGTATACTAATTTTGCACCTTTGCTTCTTAGACAGCATAGTAGTAAAACTTCTGAAGCCTTGCTTGGTAGATCTGTTATTTTTGCTATGTACTGACTTTGCCTTTGTCTTGCTTTATAATTTTTTTTACCTTCTGTTACTCTTACCAGTTTGTTACTATTAACTGGTATGGACTATGATATGTTTTCTTCTTCTGATTCTTCTACTTGAACTATTACAAAAGACTTGTATTTGGATCTCTTGATTCTTGTTATATGTGTTTTTTTAAATTTTCTGCACATATATTCAATCTTTATTTTGTTTATGTCTGCTGGTAGATCCCAAATTGTTATATATTTATGTTTTTGTGTTTCATCATCTTCTTCTGTATCTATTTGATCTTCTGTGGATTCTTTTTCATTTTCTTGCCCTTCATATTCCTTCTTCTTAAATTTTAATATGTTGTTTTTTTTCTTTTGATATTTTCTGTTATCTATTTTTCCTTTTTCTGCAATTATTCTGTGCCAGTCACTTTCTTTTTTACTAATTCTTTATATTGCCTTACTTTTACTATACTTGCAGTTAAAGTCTATCTCTATCTATAGATTCCTTCTTTTAAAAACTTCTTCAATGTTTTTAACATGCTCATTATTTTTTAATAACCATTTAATAATTTCATGTGTTTTTCTTTAGTCTTTTTTGGTACATTATATGCATATATGTTTGCAAATAGGCTGTTGCTTTGATTACAGCTCTTTTGCTCAGTACCCACATGTTTTCTTCAAATGGTACTGCAAATACATCAATTTCTCTTTTGATTTCTTGATTTCTTTTTTTCGTTCTTTTCTTTTCTTCTGTTGTTGATCTCTGTCTTGATTCTTCTTCATTCATTTTTATGTCTTCTTGTTCCTGATCTCTTTTCTGTTCTTCTTCTTTTTCTTTACAAGAGGATAGTTTGGTTTCTACTTGGCTATTGCTTGTTTGCCTTATCTGTATACTTACTTTTTCTCTTGCAATCTTAATACTTGCTTGTAGACTTTTGTTAACCTTTACATCATTATCTTTTCTTTTTCTTATCTCTTCTTTTGACTCTTCTTGTTTTTTCTTTATTTTATTTATTTGTTGTTGTTCTTTTTTTTTTCTTGTACTTATTCTATCTTGATGTTGTTCTACAAAATCAAGCTTCTTCCTAGGTTGTTCTTTTTCTGCTTTTTTTAATATTTTTCTTGTTATTTGCAGAAGTGCTACTTCATTTGAGTTTTGTTTAATGAGTGCTGAAATAATATTATCTTCTCTAGTTGGTATTATATATGCCTTGCTTGCTTCATTAAAAAAGATTTTATTATGCATACTGTTCATAGCTTTATATGCTCTTTTTGTAAAAATTGCATTAAGGCTTTCTTTATATTCTTCTGACAAATTTTTATTTATATTGCATAGTCATTTTTATATGCTTCTCTATCACATGTTGTATCTAGACTAAACTAGTTTGATGTATATGTTTGTTTGTTTACTTTGCCAGTTCTATTATGACTTTTCATATAACTTGAAAAATCTACAATACAGAGTATTGGCAGTTCTCTAATTTTTCAAAAAAATTTTCTGCTTTTTATCAAAAATTCTTTATATACTATTTTTTGCTATTGCTCTAGTTTCTCTTCTATATTCTTCTATTTAACTATATACAACTTTTGCTATTTTGTCTTTTTTGTTAGTATCTCAAGTTATGTTTTCTAGTCTAGTTGTTGAGTTTTTCTATATTTTCTTTCCTAGAATTTTTTGGTTAAGGGATCTATAGAGGAGAGTATTAGATTTAATTTTAGAAAATATAAATTATTTTAATAATATAGCAAAATATATAAACAAATAGCATAGAACTAACAATGAACTAATCACAAAAATATAGACAGAAGAAATAATTACAAATTTGTAAGGTTAGTGCAAGATTCTATACAAAAGAAGAACAAAAAAATTAGAAAAAGAATAGTCAAAAGAAATAAAACAAAATATTAAAAAAAGATGCCAAATAATTAATAACAAGCAGAAAAAATATTAATGAGTTTACTAAATAAATAAAATAAAAAAATCAAAATATACAGACTTATCGAGCTAGAGAATCTAAGTAGAATGCTTGTAACAGACTCAAATATGATGTTGAAAAAGACCAAATCAGATTTTTAACAGCAATTTTGAATATAAAACTTTTAAAGTTATAGGATTAAAAATAAATAAACAAAAATATATCAACCTAAAAAAGAAATTAAAGCCTAATATGAACAATTAAATCAGAATATTACAGATAAAAAATAGTTAAAAATTTTATTAAATTTAAAAAATAATATAATATTTGATATCTTAGAAATTACTTATATACTAATCAAAACAGCTAGCAGTCAAACACAGAAAATCTTAAAAAGATTTGCAAAAATATATATCAAAACAGTAATAATATTTAGAAAATAAAAAATAGCACAAATATACCTAATACCAAAAAACCTTGATTGACAATATAACTTAAATAATATAAGACTAATAACATTACTAAAAACTTTGCAAAAATACATAACTAAAATATTTACCAAGAGGTTGGCACAAATATGCTGCATAAAAAATATTTCAAAAAAGCCAAACTTTACAAGTTTGTTAGAAGAAAGCTAGTGCATATTATTAATACAATAATAGAAAATGCAAAAGATAACAAAAAAGAACTTTAACTAATATTGCAAAATATAAAAAAGACTTTTAATTTAATGTTTTTAATAGCACTAAACCTGGCACTTAAAAGACTTAAAATACTAAAAATAGCAATTATCTTTATTTTGAATCTTTTTAAAAAGTAATAGTTAAGAATTATTACAAATTTGAAAATAACAAAGCTTTTGAAATTAAAGTTAAAATCAAACAAAAAAAGTAATTTCATCTTTAGTATAAAGAATATTTTATAATTCATTTTTAAAAAAAATTTAAAATAACTCAAATCTAAGTTATACTTTGTATATTTTTTTTAACAACAGTACAGAATCTTTAATACATAAAAAAAAGTGAAAACAAACTATAATAGTTTTTGCAGATAATACTATATAGGTTATATCAAACAAAATTCAAATAAACATAACTATTAAAATAGCAGAAGATTTCTTTAACTTAAATGATATATAAATTAATGGAAAAAATCAAGTTGATTATAATAAATACCAAAAAGAAAAAAAAAACTAATTTTTTTGCTAAAAAATAAATTCAGAAAGAAAGCAAAAATAAGATAATATAGTTTCTAAAAATTTAGTTAAATTACAAGCTTAAAAAATCAACAATAAAGTCAAGAGCCAAAGAAATAGTATAAACTTTATATAGAGACTAGATTAAAAAAACTAACAGTTAGCCAAATATTATATATTAATAATATATATATTATATTTAAGCTGTGTTACATATTACAAATAACAAAATTATCAAAAAATATAATAGACAATATATATATACTAATAATCAGTTTGACAAAAAAAAAATAATTAGTAAGAAATAGCATAATATATCACAAAAATCTATATAATCTTAACTTTTTATAGAATTAATTAATGCTTAAGCAGATCACTAGTCTGTATTATTAACTTAATGTAACAAGCTTAGAGAAGTCAGTAACTAATATAAGAATAAAAGATATTTTTATCTAATAAAAGCATTCAAAAGCACTTGGCAAAATAATATTCCTAAAGCAAGTGTTAAGCTATAAAAAAACAACTTAGCATGTTTAACAATACTAAGAATAAAAAATTTATAGCTAGCTTTTAGCTTTAATTACAAAAGTTCAGTATATAATAACAAAAGTACAAGAGTGTATAAAATATTAGAAGCAAGATTTATATTAATAGTTGTATAAAAACTAAAAGAGCTAGAGGTTGTTTTCATACATCAGCTAGTAGATAAAGATGAAGACAAAATAATTATATAACAATAGCTAAGCTTAGTAAAAAAAAAGCAATGCTTAAGACAAACTAGCCAATTAGTTCAAAAACTTAGAAACAGAAATAATAGAAAAGCCAAGTTATAAAATAGTAAAACAGAAGTTTACAGTGACCACTCTAAATAAATAAAAAATAAATATTTAAGTAAACAAATTGTTAGATAATGCAAGACAAAAAAAAATAGGGTTTTATAAAGAATAAACTACATTATAAAGAAAATAAAACAGTATTTAGAAGAATAGTGATCAGAACATTTAAGGTACTTTAAATTAAATACTAGAAGGCAAAATTTTAATCAGAAAACCATGCTAGAAAAATGCAAAGATCATGTGTATAATAATCTTAGTACTATTGAAACTTGTGAAAAAAAATATAAAAAATATAAAATTTAAGGGTTTATTTCAAAATATAAAGTGGCATCAATAGAAAAGAGACAAATTTTTTCTAAATAAAAGTTTTCTTAACTTTAAGCTTAAATATCTTAATTATATTATAAGTTACAATATGAAAGAAGAAGTATAAAGCTTCAAATACAGAAAGATATTTTAAAAAAATTAAAATAGAAAGCAGAAATATTAAGCTAATTAAGAGACAAAGAATTAGTAACAAGTTTGTTAATTTACTTATAGAGAAATATAAATATTTTTAAAAAAACAATATACTGTTATAGGATAGATTTCTATTATTGTATTATTTATTAGTTATAGTTGCTTTAATGCTTTAAACATTTTAATG
>CAJVQA010004313.1:0-17835 GCA_910591915.1 Cetraspora pellucida | reverse complement strand
CATATTGTTTATATATGCAATCTGACTCATTGTCATTTTTTTGTACTTTAGATCTCTTATAGTTTGGCTTACTATTTTTTTTGCCTTCTTCTTTACTTATATCTTTCACATTTCGTTGTTTAATCATATTCCTAATGAATGAACTATTTTGTGTCTTGGTTCTTTTATTATCTTGCTTTTTCTATATATTACTGCTTTTTCTTTTTTTCAAACTTTTGTGTTCATTGTTAATAATTTTGACTTTGATCTATTTATCTCTATATCATTTATTTCAAAAAACTCTTTCACTATTTCTAAGATTTCTAATAATTGCTCTTTGCTGCTTGCAATCTATATAGTATCATCTGTATATGCAATTGCAGCTTGATGATATCTTGTAATATTGTTGTATTGCATACCTTTTTGCAACTATTGCTTGACTGTATATTCTAAACTTTTTTCTTTTTGAATTCTCTCTAATAATAGATCATAGAAGAGACACTATATTAATAGTAAGATTACTTCACCTTGGTCTATTTCATCTTTTGTCATTAGTTCTTCTATTAGGCTATATGCTGTAATTATTTTTAGTTGTCTCTTGTGGAAAAGATTCAGTATATATTTAATTGTTTTCTTGAGTATTTTGACTCTTTGCAATGCTAGTTCAAGGCTTTTGAGAGAAACTAAGTCAAATGCCTTTTTTATATCCTGCAGTAGTATCCATATTTCTTTATCTTTTTTTTTTGCTTTTTCTATTATCATATTTAAAATCTGTACTGGTTGCTCTGTCAAGTTTCCTGGTAGGCCTGCAAAGTTTGGCCCTTTAAGTATTTTTCTTTCTATAAATATTTTGGCCAACCTTTTTATTATTACCTTTGTTATAACTTTTCTGAATGTTTTAATCAATGCTATTGGATGAATGTTGTTTAAGCTATATCTCTATTCTACATTTTTTGGTATAAGGTAAACTTGTGCTATTTTCCACTTTGTTGAAATTTCTCCTACTTCTAAGCATAAGTCTGCAAAGCTTCTAAAGACTTTTTGTGTCTTTGTATTTGCTTTCTTAATCAATATATAGCTTATACCTGAAATACCTGAAGCTGTTCCTGTCTTTAATTCTCTTAGTACTTCTTTTTATTCTTTTTCTTTACTTTTCCTTTCAACTTCTATGTACCATTTCTCTTTGATGCTTCTTCTTGGTTCATATATCTCTTTTTACTTTTCTGTCATTGCTTCTAATTTGGTATTTCTTTTTCTAAATTGTGTTCTGCTACTTTTGTCTTTACCTCTTCTGGCTTTGTTATTAAATATGTTTTTTCTTCTTCTTGCTTGATAAGCCTATTAAGCATTATCTTTTTATACAGTTTATTTAAAAGGCTGGCAAGCATTTTTTCTTAGTCTGTTTTAATCATTTTGCATCTTTTGTCTATATTCTCTTCTATTTGTCTTTTTTGTGCCTGCTTCCAGTCTTTCTTCTTTTTTTCTTATAGGAGCTTTTGCTATCCTTTTATATCTTCTATCTAGCCATGTAACCAATGCCTCTGTAATTTAAGTAACTTTGCATCTATCTTGTTGCCAAGTACTTTTAATTGTTCATTCATACTATTTCTTTCTTCTTCTGTTATTTTTTAATCTTTTCTTATCTTTGTATATTTAATTAATCTTTGTAGCTTTACAATATCTTTTTCTTGTTGTTGTGTTTTTTGACTGGCTTTTCTGTTTGCCATTGTGTTGTATATTTTTTTTTTCGATATATGCTTATTGGCTGCAGTAATAATTGCTTCTTCTATAATATCCCAAATATTGTTTATTTTGTTTATATGTTCCTCTATATCTTGCATCTCTATTTGAATGTTTTTTAGACTTTCTATACTTCTAATTGTTTTTGCAGCTCTTGTGTATAATTTTTGCAATTCTCTGATTTTGCCTGGTTATATAAATATAAAGTTCTTGATTGTTTTTTTCTTTTAACTTCTGCTTTACTGTTCCTCTCTATTATATGTTTAATTCATATTTTTGCAGTTATAATTTTGTGATCACTTTCTGTAATTTCTTCTGTTTCTTTAATGCTTGCCTTTTGCAGCCCTGTGGCCAACTCTTCTAATACTCAAATATATTCAATTCTCATTACAGCTTTCTTGTTTGACCATGTGTACTTTTGGCTTGTTGGATGCATATTTCTATATGTGTCTATAAAGTCTTGTTTTTTTATCTAGTTAAAGATTGGTAGTCTTTTAAAATTTGCTGATTGTGGGTGTTGTCTGTCTAATATATTGTCTGCTATATGATTAAAGTTACCCATAATCATAACTTGCGTTTGTCTTTTCTGTTTAGTAACCATCTCTATAATCTTTTGTTGAATGTTTTTCTCTATTGTTTTGTTACTTAGTGATATATAGACTCCTATCACTATTAGCTCCAATTGCTTGAAGTATAATGTGATCTTTATCATGTATTCACTTATTCTCTTAACTGCACTCACATGTTTTTTCTATTGTTCTTCTATTAGAATTCCTATACCAGATTCTTTTTTCTTATCTTCTGCTGTGTTTGTTCAGTATCCTATATAGTTTTTGTTTGATGCATGCATCAAAAACCTTTCTTCTCTTTTAGTAATATTTGTTTCTATGACTTCTAGTATTGCAATTTCCTTTTCTTCTATCAGTCAAGCAGATTTTCAAGCTTCCACTCATTAGTTTTAAGTCCATTAACATTATGACATGCTATTTTGATCTTTTTTTTTCTTATTTTCACTTTTCTTTTAATTGGTCTTGTTTTGCTTCTATGTTTTCTACTTTTCTTTTGCTTTTTCTGATTTCTTTTTCTTTTCAATAAGGAGTTGTTATGCTTTTTTTATATATTTCTCTTTCTTTTTGTAGAAAACCTTCAAGCTCCTTATCTATTTTCATTAGTTCAACTAAGGTGACCTTAGAAGTGATCAGCTAGGCCGTCCTTTGTCTTTAGCTGTATTTTTTCTATAGATTTGTTTTGTTGTACTTTGAGTTTGTCTAGTCTTTCTAGAATTCTTTGAAGTAAATCTTGCATTTGTAAATTGAAGTTATTTTCTTCAGTTTGTTTTATTCGATTACCATCTTTGATTTCATTATTTTCTCTTTTAATTGTTTCTTTTTTGTTAACCTTTTGCTCTTCTTCAATTATGTTAATAAATGTTTCTTTTGAGTTTAGATGTTTTTAACTATTATTACCTTCTTTTTTCTTATTTCACTTTTCTTAAAAGTTTTTCTAATATAGAAGATGGTTATTAAATCTTATTGATTTGGATTGTGCTTTTTCTATTTCTTCTTCTGATACAAAAGTAATTGTCACTGCTCTTCTTTGGTTTTCATTTCTGTTAGATAGTATGTAAACTGACTTTGCTTTTTTGTTTTTTAAACAGCATAATAGTAATATTTCTGAAGCATTGCCTAGGAGTTCTGTTAGTCTTGTTGTGAATAAATTTTAAAGATCATGTTGTGTGTAATCTTCATCACCTTTGGTTATTCTTGTCAACTTGTAGACACTAATTGGCAAAATCTATAGAATATTTTTGTTAGTAAATTGATCTGCTTGAACTACTGCTAATGCCTTGTGTTTAGATCTTTTGATACATCTTGTTTGTATCTTTTTAAAATTTTTGTATATATGTTTGATTTCTTCTACATTGATATTCACTGATAAGTCCCATATTATAAAACAGTTATATGAATTTTTTTCATATTCTGTCATAAGCACATCTTCTTTCTTCTTATCTTCTTCTCTTCTATGTTGGGTTTTGTATTTTTCTTTCTTCTTCTTATTGCTATTTTTGACTTGTTGTTTGAGTTTTGATTCTTTGTTTTTTTTTTTTCTAGAATAAGCTTGAAATATTCATCTTTCTTTTCTTAGATTCTGTTTATCACTGCATCTCGACTATGTTCATAATTAAAGTTTATTTCTACTTAGTTGTTTTTGTTTTTAAAAACTTCTATAATTGTTTTAATATAATGGTTTTTGTCCAGAATCTATTGCATATATTTTATTCTTTCATTATTTGTTTCTTCAGACAGGATATATGCAGACATGTTTGCTTTGAAAAATATGTTCTTATTATATATTCTATTTTCTGGTGACCATTGGCTATACTCAATTGTATCAGTAAAGATTGAATCTTTATAGGTCAGTTTTTCTTCTTTTAATTCTATTATTTTTTTCTTGATGTTTTTTATATTTTTTTTAACATCTTGGATAATGCTATCTCTTGGAACTTCTGTGTCCTTCTTTATCTTTTTCTCCCATATTTCTTCTGCTTCATTTAATTTGTTTATGAGAGTTTGGTTTGTGTTTGATAAAGAATTTTTTTGTTGCATATCTTGTTGCATATTAATATTGAGCTCCTTCATTTAGCCAATGACTTTATTCATCATTTGGGTTGGTTTTCCTTGTAGTATTTCTTCTCTTTCTGTATCTTGACATCTCTTTTTTGTTATTGATATTTGCATCTTTTCTATATTATTCAGTTTCTTTATTTCTTCTATTTTTTTCTCTTTTTTAAGTATTTCTTCTTTGTTCATGTTTGTAATATATTCAACTGATTTTAGGTTCTGGTTCATCAATCTAAGTTTTTGTATCCATTCATCTATTATATTTTTTTCAAGCTAACTTAGTTCTGCTAGACTTAAGATCTTAAAAATTTGTTCATAAAATAGTACATCACTTAGTGTAATATGGTTTGAGTTATTTATTGCTAAGTCTTTTACTATATGTTCTACATTGCTTGGTTCTTTTGTAGACATTGTTAGAATTTGATCCAACAATTCAGAGTTTAAATATCTTTAATTTTTATTATCTGCCTCTTGATGTAATACAAATGTCTATATCAGTAGCTCGATCAATTCAATTTACTTGTTGGATTTCTAACTTGTTGGATTTCTTTTTGAGTTGTTCATATGTACTCTGTGTTATGTTACTATTTACTACTATCTATTTATCTATTTTCTAATTAGAAATTTGACTTTGTTGTTTGTTGTTGTTATTTAGTCAGTCACATGTTTCCTTTTTGTTTTTCAGGATCAATTGTGTTTTCTCAAAATTTCGAGTTTTATATTAAAAAGAAAAGAGATTTTTCTAAAAGCAAGTTTAATTTGTTAGGAATACCTTTTCTATTATTATACTTCTATTGTTGTTCATGTATTTTTGCATATAAACTCTTTTTTCTTAAGGATCCAAGGACTGTTTTCTATTTTGTTTCGATTATATTTTATGTTTTGTTTCTGCTCTATTTTGGAATTAGAGATTAGTAAAAAGAGTTCAATTAAAAATAATACCAAAATTTTGCAAAAAAACTTTTTGTTAATATGCAATAAACAGTTTTATAAACAAAATTTTAAGTTATAAATAATTTTTGAATTGTTTTAATTCTTTACATTATACCTAATTTCAAAAGTTAATTTGCTAATTTTAGAATTGTTTAAATAAAATATTAATTTATATTAAAATTTTTTTTATAAATAGTCAAAGTTTTAATTAAAATAAGTAATCTTTTGATAAATAGTTTAAAATTTTAATGAAAATAAGCTAGTTTTGTTAAAAAAAAGATAGCAAATGCTTTGTCAAATAAATAATAAAGTCACATCAAAGAATGATTAAAGTCTTGCTAAATAAAAAGGTTTATCAAAAATAAGAGAAATCTTAAAAAAACCAAAAAGTAGTTTTAGTAAAAATCTCAGAATAAGAAACGAAGCAATAGATATTCAATTGACTAACCAGTTGCACAAATATCTGCGCCAAATTAGGAAATGATCGTCTAGCCGTCCAAATTCGATAAGGGTTACATAGATGCACTCTTATTTTTATTGGATAGATTAAAACTTCTAGTTACAAATTTCAAATTCGAAAGCTTGTGCTACGAGGATTGTCACGTTTAAAGCCTGTTTTTTCGATTTTTAATTAATGTTAGTGTTAGTGTTAGACATAGGCTAGAAGGGTAGTAAGTATATAGTAAAATCGCATTTCCGACTTTCACTTAGTGTACCAAGATGACCATTTTTATATTTGTCTTTGTCGGTTTGTTCGGGGTAATACGGGACGCATGTCGGGTAATTACGTAAAATGCCAGGCAACAAAGATCAGAGATTTTTGATAACGCCATGATAATATATAGTGCACAAAATGTTTACAAATATTACTCATCTATTTCTGATTTGCGAATAGTTGCTTTCTCGTCCTTAGAATTTTTTTAAAAAATGTGTGGAATTATCGCGCTTCTGCTATCAAATCCTGATATATTAGCAAGCGTCGAACTGTTCGAGGGATTGCAAATTTTGCAACATAGAGGACAGGTAAATTATTTTCACGAGGTTAAATTTCTTAAAATATAAATTTATGCGAGTCTGTCGTGACAATTAGGATGCGGCAGGTATCGTGACCTGCGGGCATAAAGGACGTCTTTATCAATGCAAAGAGAATGGAATGGTAAGGGATGTCTTTGATCAGGAAAACTTACAGAATTTGATTGGAAGTCTCGGTATCGGTCATGGTACGGTTTTTTTTTATTCTAGAAATCCTTAAAGAAGCTTCATCACTTGTAGATGAATTATCATTTGTCATACATATTTTAACGTTTCATATTTTTATTAATTTAGTTCGCTATCCAACCGCTGGAACGTCTTCCAAGTCTGAAGCACAACCTTTTTATGTGAATAGTCCGTACGGGATGGTTTTAGCACACGTATGTAAAGAACTGGATAAAGTAATCGTGCACGCTATTTCCGAGTTCGCAAAATAATGTTTATTTCGCTTGGTGATTTTTATGGGGTTTTAGTTTTCAAGAAAAAAAAGTGCAATCTTAATTGAACAATGCACAAACAAAAATCAATCATAATCTATGTTTTAGAATGGAAATCTGGTTAACGCAGAAGAATTAAAGAACTCACTGGACGTTAGGGCACACCGTCATATCAACACTGACTCTGATTCTGAACTACTCTTGAACACATTTGCCGACAATTTACAGCAAACCGGTAAATTCAGGTAATGAAATATATGTGTTTTTTTTTTTTATTTAATTACATATCACTTGTTCTTTGATTATTAATTCAAATTTGATGCTATTTTTAATGATGGAAGAATTTACGAAGAAGATATCTTTACAGCCATAAAAGGCCTTTACGAACAATGTATAGGTGGTTATGCGTGTGTAGCTATGATTGCAGGTACGTGCTTTTTTACTAATTTTTTACTTTACTTTTATATACTCTTTATTATATCAATTCTAAAATGAAATATTTTTAGGTTTCGGTATTATTGGATTTCGGGACCCACATGGAGTTAGACCAATATGCTATGGAACTCGGGTAAACCACGATGGTTTTGATTTTATGTTTGCGTCAGAGAGCGTCGTGTTGGATAATTTAGGTTTCACGGAAGTTAAAGATATAAGTCCTGGTTGGTGTACTTGTAATTATTATTTTTTTGCGTAATGATTTTATCGGTGTTAATCGATTTTCTTGCATAAAAGGCGAAGCTGTAATCGTAACGAAGCAAGCTATAACAAAACGTAAACTAGTGCATTGGGGAGAGCTCACGCCATGTATATTTGAATATGTATATTTTGCGCGTCCTGATTCAGTCATTGACGGAATTTCCGTATATCGCTCAAGATTAGAAATGGGTGAGCATTTAGCCAACCAAGTTGTGAAAAAATGCGGCAAAAACTTGGACATTGACGTTGTCATTCCGGTGAGCATTCTTTTTTTTTAGTACCATAATTTTCGGCAAATAGTACCCCTTGTTAAAATGCCCACCATCGTCAATTTGAGTCAATTTGTATAGTAACCAGAAGGGTACTAATCAATTTTTAGACCGTGAGAATGTAAGAGACTTAGGTACTATTTGCCGAGAACTATGGTAATTTGGTTTAATATTTTCACAAGAATAAATTGAAAAAGTTTATGTTAGGTTCCTGACACAAGTCGTGTAGCTGCTCTTCAAGTGTCACACAAATTGAAGATTGCGTATCGTGAAGGATTCATAAAAAATCGTTATGTAGGTCGTACATTCATAATGCCCGGACAACAAATGCGTCGAAAGAGTGTTCGACGTAAATTGAATGCCATGGCTTTGGAATTTGTCGATAAAAATGTTCTAATAGTTGATGGTATGTTATAAAATTATACTTTCCTTTTATAAATTACAACTTACCATTAACTCTTTTCTCTGTCATGGTCATAAGATTCAATCGTTAGAGGTACAACTTCTAAAGAGATTGTCCAAATGGCACGCGACGCCGGCGCAAAAAAAGTATATTTTGCTTCATGTGCACCTCCGGTTAGGTAAACATTTGTCATCCTATTATTAGCTTACGTGTGTTAAACATGATCTAATTTGATTGTTTCGTATAGGTACCCTAATGTTTATGGTATAGATATGCCATCTCGACAGGAGCTTGTGGCATTTGGTCGTGACGATGATTTAATTGCCAAAGAGATAGGTGCGGATATGGTGATATATCAGGTAATGGACTATCCATATTCCTTCTACATAAGCTTTTCTTGGCACCGTTGTTAATACTTATTAAATTCCTGTAGGATCTTAATGACTTGATTGCTTCTTGTCAGAAGTTCAACCCAAATATTACAGTGTTTGATTGTTCTGTATTTAATGGTCATTATGTTACCGGTGGGGTTACGAATGAATACTTGGATCGTTTAGAAAAGTCTCGTAGTGATTTAGCAAAGTCATCCAGAGAAAACCTTCATTCACCTGAAGCCATTGGATTACATAATTTACGTCATACATCTTCACAAGCATCATTAGAACGAAATGGTTGGAATGGTGTTAACGGTGTTAACGGCTCATTGCAATATTAGTTTTTTTTATATTGTTTATGTATATATGTATGAGCGTTATTCTCTATTAAATAAATTTATAGGCCAAAGTTGATCGCATCACGTGAATTGATGTTTTGTCACAGGACCAATCGTGTAATTATAAACTGATCGTGATTAAATTAAATTTTGCACCAGACCAAATAAATATGGAAGAAACTTCACGTCAACGTAAAGAACGTTTAAAAGCTACACGTAAGCGAAAGCTTGCCTCTTCAAAGTCTGAAGAACAGGCGTCCGAAGAGCAGGCGTCCGAAGAGCAGGCGTCCAAAGAGCAGGTGTCCAAAGAGCAGGCGTCCGAAGAGCAGGCGTCCGAAGAGCAGGCTGTTGAAGAAGCTTCTAATATTGTAAAGTACTTATAAGCACATTAGTCATAACGGTGAAAGTTATTGCTTTGATTTATCACCTAACCTCTACACATATACTGTTGAATGAATAAAAGAAAACCTATATTAAAATTTCGTAATTATACTCCATCAAACGAAGAAATAAAAACTGCTGCCAAAATTCACATAGCGACACCGAACGATTTAGACGAAACTCTAGAAAAACATGTGGATCGCATCACAAAAGAAGTGGAAGAAACCGAAAAGGCAAAACGCGAGGAAGAAGTAGTACGTATACGTACTTTATATACTTGTTGCTTATTATTACATTTAATAAATTCACGATTTATTTGTTAGGATTTATTCAATTTGGCACCAAAAAAACCAAATTGGGATCTTAAACGCGATGTTGAAAAAAAGTTGGCAAAACTTGAAAGAAAGACACAAGCTAGTATTGCCCATTTAATAAGTAATGTCTTTTTTTTTCACTGAAACTTAATATATTTGAATTTGTCAACTAATGTCTTTTTGAAAAAAAAAAGAGGCAAGACTTCAAAGTGATTCGGCTGAAAATACTTCGATTGGTTTGATTGACGCCGTTAACGCGCAACAAAAAGCTGATTTAGAAGATAATGACTCTGATTAGGGATGTTAAAGTTAGTTTATGTTTGGCTTAGGTTCTAAAACCTTTAGGTTTCAAATTAAAAACCTAATAACCAGGTTTTTATATTATAAGTTTAAACCTAAGGTAACCTGGTTGGGTTCAGAACCAAATTTTAAGAACCTGTTTCTCAATATCCTGAGACATAAAAAATGAAAGTGTATTAATAAAATGTTTGATCCGAATAACTTTACTTAATGTGCTAATTTAATAAAATTTTGATTTTTGTAAGGCAAAAGGGCAGTTTACATAATGTCGAAATTAACGTGAGATCTTTCAAATAGAGTTTGATACTATTGTTATTATTATTTTTTTACTTTGTTTTACTATATAGTTTAACTTTCAGTGATGTTAGGATGAATAGAATAGAATGCATTAGGTTAAGATGTTTTCGATCCATCTTGGTAAGACAAATTGAATAGCAGGCATATAATTAATTAGTAATATATAAAAATTACTAGTTAAATATATGCAATTAATCAATCGTGAGGGACCAACTTGAGGCAATAATGCTGATTGGCTAATTTTTGATTATTAATTAAAATCCATTCAATCATCTTAAGTTGGACCTTGCCTCATGTTGGTTTCTCACAATTATTGATATTTTATAACATTTTAGAAGGAAATTGGCACTTGTTTTTTGGTCAATAGTTTGGTTTTTTTTATTGTTAAAGGTTGTACTTTGTGGTGGCATTTTTAGGGAATTGATATTTCCACACCCTTTTTTGATATTGCCACACTCCCGCTAATAAAAATCAATATAAATTATTAGGGTTTTGGTTAGTTTAGAGTTTGCAGGGGTGTGGCAATATCAATTCCTCATTTTTATTAACATATTAGGATTAATTATTTCAATTATTTTTACAATAATGAAAGTACAATTTAAACATTTATGTAACTTTTAGTTGTAGAATATGGTGATCTAGTGAAGTGGTCAGGTTGTTAACCTTCAAGTGGAAGGTCCAAAGTTCAAATTTTAGTGTTGACAAAAAATTTAAAAATTTTTTTTGTTATTGGTTGAGATAAGATATCTGTTACTTGTATTGTACTAGCATGACTAGCAAGTTACATGGCATTTGTGTAATAGTCACATAACATTGTCTTTTGGGACAAGGTTTGTAGTTACACAAAAAAATGCAAATTGGTACTGGGTGATACAAACTTACAATAAGTTCTTGTGATCATGTAAATTATAGAAACCAAAAGAAGAAAAACAGAAGTTTACTTGAAAGACCCAAATAGAGAAATAACTTGAATTTTTGATGATACTATTGTAAAGACTAGACTTATGAAACAGAATTAGAACTTATGAAACTAGATAAATGTGTCAATCTTTAAGGAGAGATCAGATGAACCAATCAGGTTACTAGAATTTCTGGATTTAGGAAGAAAAGGGTACATGTTAGCAAATATTTAAATCAAAAGTGTATGGTTTTGATCTACCTTTCTGAGTTATCTGGAATGGCAGTTTAGTGAAACTTGAATTAATTACCAAAATAGTAAGAATATATTGTAAAGTCAGTACCAAGATTGAAGTGAACTCTACAAAAACATAATGGTTTAATAGTATACTTTGACTGCCAATATTGGTTTTGATTATAGTGATACTAGGTCAGTTGTAAGAATAGAATATAAAAGATTCTGAAAGGTTTAGTATAAGGTCAAAGGTTTCAAAGAACTGCTTTAAAGACTTAGTGATTATGACATATTTTCACTAGTATCAAACAAGGTTGTTAGTAAGTAGAAGTAGATGAATAAATACAGAAATTAGAATGGTTAAATAGGGAATCTATAAACAGGTTTCAGATATGGCAATTAGTGTAGAACTTTCAGACAAACTACTTAAATTAGACAATGACTAAAGTTATATAAGTGGTTAGTTGTACATTCTTTCTATAGTTGTCCCCTATAGTTGTAATACAACTATTAGTTAAATATACTATTAATAAAATCCTGAATTGCAAATACTCATCTTAATATTTAAAAAAAAAAACTTTTGGTTGTTTATTTTAAATAGTTTGTTTTAGAATTTTTTATTAATAATTTACTAGAAGATTATTTATTTAAATTTTTTGATTATTTGTTCTGTTAATTATTTTTAATTGTTACAAATTTCTTATATATATTTATATATACTGTTTGAGTAATATATATTTTTATTTTATATTAATATTTAGGTTATTTTTAATTAGAAAATTATTTGTTAATAAGGTTTAAAGTATTTTCTTTATTAATTAATCTATTATTTTACAAATCATTAACAGAATTATGTTTTTGTGAAGTTTATTTAAATCTTAGTACTTTATAGTATATTTTTAGTATTTTTAGTTATTTTTATTTTGTTTTTAAATTTTTAATTCAAACAGTTTAGAAAAATTATAATCTGTTTTTGATATTTTAAGTCTGATTCAATATTTTTTTTTTCTTCTTTGACTTGGCCTGCCAAGATTTTTCTATATATTCTTTATATTCTAAACTATTGTTCTTTATATTCATGTTTTTCTGAACCTCGACCTCCTCTGGTCTGTATTTTTAAACTTTTTAAGAATGACAGTTATACTAATCTTTGCTAAAACTAGAAGGCTTTGCCAAGCTCTATCAAGAACTGGCTATTGCCATGAGTTCATATAGTGTCTCTCATTATTAGACTTTCAGCTTTACATTATGTCTTATGATTTTGGTTATTTCAAATTAGGCTCTAACTTGTATCTGTTACTATGTAGCTTCTCAATTGCAAGTTACTTGTTATTTCTAAAAATAAGTCTATTCATAGACATTCTGGGTCCCTAGTTCTATAACATTGCAGTTCTCTATTTTTAGAAATACATCTTTACAATTGCTATTACTAGGATTTGAACAAACAACCTTGTGATTTGTGACCTTAGAGCATAACCACTATGCTATCGATCCTAAAGAACAATATTTTTTTTTAGTTTTATTTAGTAGTTTAATTAGTAATCTTTTTTATTTAGAGATTTTTGTTTATATAATTTCTTTATATTAGTATTTATTTCTTAGATCTAGATTTATAAAAATATTATTAAAGATTTGTGTTAATTCTTTACTTAAGTTTTTTTAAAATAAATTTTTATTTTTTTAGTTCTACAAATTTATACAACTACAAAGTCTTATCTTAGGTTTATATTTAATATTAGTTTACATTTTTGTATAATTAAAATTATACAAATATTTTATAATATTTTAGTTATACTAATGTAATTATAGTTACAAATATTTAAAGTATAATAATCTAGCAAAGTGAACAGATTATTAACCTTCAAATAGCAGGTCTAATGTTTAAACTTTATGAATAATAAAATTTGAAAATTATATCTATATTATGATAATTGTGATTTAATGATCAGTTAAATGAAAAAAATAATTTATAATCTTAGAAACATTATTTTAAATAAGAGTTTAAACCATTTATGCAAAGTATAATATTATATATATATAGAGAAATGTTAATAACCAGTGTTGTATAAAACTTTGATGCAAACCTATGATAAGACTACTAAATGCATAATACTAAGAAACTAAAGCATAAAAATTCAATTAGAAATTCTAAGTAAAAAGATAGCATAAGCTTTTTATAGTACTATCAGATTATTAAAAACTTCTAAAAAAGAATAGTTAGGATGAATTGAATAACAATTATCAGCAAAATTTTTAAGCAGATTTATATTAATATATAGCATTTAATTGATATATATCTATTAAAAATAATCACTATATATTAATTAAATTGCTATATATTGATATATACTACTAATAATATATAATAATTATTAATATATAACAATTATAAATGATTATAATTACTATTGATTAGTAATGATTTTTATAAATTTTATTAAATTTTCTTAAACTTTAAATTTAATTTTCTTGATAACTAGTAATTCAAATTAACTCAAATTTTTACTGTAAATAATAAATATATTTAACTATAAATACTAAAGTTTCAATCAATTTAAATTTATAGTTTTTAAGAAATCACTTGTAAATAATAGTTTATTTTTTAAAAAAAATTAACTATTATTTATAAGTAATTTCTCAAGAACTATTAATTTAAATTAGTTGAAACTTTAGTATATTATAGTTGAATATATTTATTATTTATAATAAAAATTTGAGTCAATTTGAATTACTAGTTATCAAGAAAGTTAAATTTAAAATTTAAGAAATTTAATAAAATATTGTTATATATCATTACAAATCACTAATTATAATACTTAATAGAGATGCTATATATTAATAGTAATCTAAAGATTACTAATGATATATATTATTTTTAAAATTTTTTTAATAATATTTGTAAAGAAGTACATACCAACTAGGCTACCAAAAATTATTAAAGAAAAACAATTATAGAATACCATATTAGGCTATTTGGATTAGTAGTTTGAGAATTTTTATAGGTTTAAAAATAAGAAATAGATATTAAAAAAGAAAGATATTAGAATATTAGTGAACTTTACAAAAGTATAGCAGTCTAATGGTTAGTCATGACTGCAAATAATGATTTAATTCAAAGTAGTATCAAGTTAGTTGTAAGTATATAATATAAAAGACTTCAGTAGACTTAATACAGATTTAAATATAATTTAGTAATCATAAATATTTGCAGTTAATCTGCTATTGGTAGAATAAAGATAAATACTAGAACTAATATATTTAAATAGAGAACCCATAAATGGGTTTTAGATATGCCAAATAGTATAGAACCTTTAGATGAATTACTTAAAATAGACAATGACTAAAATTATATAAGTGACTAGTTGTATACTCTTATTATAATTGTCTTTGTAGTAGTTGTACATAATAGTTATATACTAGCATATTATCAATAAACTTTTGGATTACAAGTACTCACTTTAAAAATAGAGTATATATAGATTATTTTTATATAGTTTTATATATCTCTTTAAAATTTTTATTTAAACTTTTTTATATTTTAATTAATCAAGAAAAAAATTTTATAATATTATAAATAAAATTATTTATCTATTATAGTAAAATTTTAATATGATATCTTTTTTATAATTTATTATTAAAAAGAGTACAAGAAGATAAAAGTAAATATTTTTTTTATTTTACATTTAATTAGTATTTTCATCTAAAAGTATTATGGATGGAAATACTAATTAATCTTTACTAAAATCATATAATATCTTAAAAAGAAAATAATCATATACCTTCAAATTCTACAATTAGTATATATATTTTCAACTACTATGCCTTATCACATCAACTAAACTTTTTTTTTCAGACTAATATTAACCAATAAGAATACTAGAATGCATGTGACTAAGTCAAAAATTCATATGACAAAGTCAAAAATTCATATTCTAATTAGAATGTGAATTTTCAATAGTCAAAAATTCACATAATTGATCAACAATTATACCAACCAATTTCTAAAAAAAAAATTTACAGTTTTCAACTACTGCACATTATTTTTCTTACTTTTAATCTATGTTATTATACCAAAAATTATATTTTACAAAGAATTTTATTAAGGCAATTATCTTTAAGTTATTAATAAAAAATGTTTGTCTAACAAAAAATATATAGTTTCATAAACCTATTTTTATTGTTTTATTATTAAAATTTTTAAAAATAATCTAATTTCAATTATCATGAATTATTATAAAAAGATCTGCAAATATATATAGACAAAACTTTATCAAAAATTGAGCTTATTACATAAATATTGATCTGTTTAAATTGAAATTTAATATATAAATTTTTGAAAATCATCTGCACAAATTTAATTATCATTATACAGTCTGTTTTATTTAAGTGTAGTCTTCAAATTAATGTAAACAGTTCTGTAAACATTAAGAAAGAAAATTTGTATATATTTTTTAAATGAAAAAATAAAATATTTTCATGAGTTTTTAATGAAATAACTTGAAATTTTTAAAAAAAATCTTATGGATATACTTAATAAATCATATTAATGACTCTATAATGGTTTAGAATAAAGATAAAAAATAATGAGTTCAATAATTATCATTTTTATTAAAAATATGAATTTATATATAAAACTAAGATGAAAATTGTTAATATCTCAATAAATATTAACTCAATTGTTATAAAAATTAATATTATAATATAATAATACCTACTCTATAAGTTTAATTAGAAGCATAAAATAGGTTTAGAAGCAGAAAAATTAATCTAAAAATGGTTTTTATTGATTATTCTTTTAGCAAAAAAATTTATATATGTTTTTTTAGATAAAAAATGTTATTATTTGATGAGTTTTTAATTAATATAATAAAATAGAAACTTTAATTTTATTTATTTAAAATATTTGATAATTTTATTTATAAATATTTATTTATCAAAATATAAATAAAGTAAAAAAAATCTATAATCGAATTCTTTTAGTATCTAATCTCACTAGTTGTGTTTTTGCTTTACAGTTATCATTAGATTTATTTTTTAATTTTTTTTTCTTTTGTATATTGAGAATAATCAGAATTATATTCCCTTATCTGAAAATTATAATCTAAGTTATATGTCTTAACAACATTTTTACTAGAGTTTTCAATTCTTGTTTGTATTTATATAATTTTCTTGAGTTTGGATACTCTGCTAAGTAATTTTTTTTATACTAAGGAAAATCTTGTACTCATGAAACTTTACCATTTTCAATAATTACTTTCCTATTTTTGAATCTATTTGCTTTAATTTTTTTAATTATTTCATTATCAGAATAATTACTTCTATCAAATCCAATTTTCCAAATCATATTATAAAAATCTTGTTCTAAGCCTTTGTAAAAGTAGATCTGTGTTGTTCCAGTATTTTAATTTTCTGTAAACTCAATTACAAAATCTAAATATCTTTTAAATAGGCTCCAATTTCTATGTATTAAAGTATTATCTATAATATTTCCAACTCCAAAATTAAAAGCTTCTTGAAGAGATTTTTATAATATTATAAAAATATGTTTTGTAAGAAATGAAACAAATCCTTTATATTTTATTTTAACTTTTTCAGAAATATCATTTAAATATTTAACAATATAATTCAATGTTAAACATGTATACCTGTAAAAATAATATTAATAAAATATAAAAAATAATATTTATTAAATAAAATATTTACCATTTATCGAATAGAAGTATCTCATACTTATTGTAATTATTCTACTAATTTGATTCACTTTTTTGTTTTTGAGTTTTAGAATAAAGTTCTTCTTTAAACAGTTTTTGTACTAATCCACTTTTATCTGAACCTTTTGGACCAAACATATAAATTACACATGGATGCCAAAATCTTTTTAAATTGGATTCTCTTATTTCCCTCTTTTTTTTAATTAAATATTCTAAATCTTTTAAACTTTTTAACCAAAATCTAGACAACAACTCTTTTTTATTTTTCAAAATATCCTCTACTGTTAAATTATTTTAATTATATGATCAATTTTTTTAGAACCTCTCAATTCATTTGCAGTTACAAAATAATAATAATTTTCAAAAGCCCTGAATCCATTCTCTTTAGTTATTAATTCTGTAGCTTTCTATCTTGCAAATATGCATTTATTAATACAATCTTTGTTGCATATATTGCAAATTTTCTCTTTCTTTTAAAAGTTACAGTGACATTTTTTTTTATATTTTAAATTCTTGCAACAATTTCAATTTTTCTAATTATAATTATGATTTTGATCAGAATTACTATTTAAATATTTAGGAAAATTCATTGCTCTATAACCAAATATTTTTTTAATACTTGTTATAGTTTGATGTTTTTTAAATTAAAAATAAGCTTGTTCATGAAATTTGCCAGTTTCTGTAAACTCATATTGGCCTAAACTATATGTTAATTCTTCTTTTTCTAATAAATCAAATTCTTTTTATGTTTTTGGTAAAACATATTAATATTTTATATTTTCTTTTCTACATTCTTCATAAACAATATTATTGCATTTATTTAATTTACAACATTTTGTACATGATGCTAACTTGCATCTTCAATGTTGTTTTTGACA
>CAJVQA010004312.1:0-17836 GCA_910591915.1 Cetraspora pellucida | reverse complement strand
TACAATACTGATAAGTAATTAATAAAAGTCAAAAGACCAAAGAGATCATCTTAATACCAAAAAAAAATTTATCAAAATAGAGATGTAGCAATCTAGTAAAGTAGATAGGTTGTCAACTCTCAAGTGGCAGGTCTAGAGTTCAAATTCCAATAATAGTGAAAATTTGCAATTCTTTCTGTATCATAGCTAACTGTCTTTTATGATTAGTTGAAATAAGATACCTGTAACCTGTATCATACTAGCATAACTGGAAGGTTTAGAAACTCATACAATATTGTATAAGAGAACACAAACTAGTACCAGGCAGTGTGAACTCAAGATAAGTTCTTAGGTCATATAAATCACAGGAACCAGGTAGAAAGACAGAAGCTTATTTGAAAAACCTGAGTAAAGAGGTAACCTGAACCTTTGACAATGCTACTATAAAGACTAGACTTATGAAACAGGGCTAAAACTTGTAAAACTGAGCAAATGTGCCAGTCTTTGAGGAAGAACCAGATGAACCAACTAGGCTGCTGGAATTTTTGAGTTTCAGAGAAAAAGAGTACATGCTGACAAATATGTAAATCAGAGATACAGTCTTGCCTTACCTTTTCAAGCTATCTGGAATAGCAGTTTGGTAAAACTTAAATTGAATACCAAAGTAATAAGAATATATTGTAAAGTCATTACCAGGATTGGGGTAAACTCTACAAAAGCATAGCAGTTTAATGGTATGCCCTGACTGTCAGTGTTGGTCTCAACTATAATGATATCAGATTAGCTATAAGAATGTAATACAGAAGATTCTAGAAGATTTAATACAAGGTCAAAGGTTTTCTATATGAGTGAACTGCTTTAAAGACTTAGTAGCTATGGCATATTTTCATCAGCATCGGCTAGGGTTATCAGTAGACAGAGGTAGGTAGGTGAATATGAAAACGAAGTGATTAAATAGGGAACCTACAAGTGGGTTTCAGGTATGACAGCTAGTGTAGAACCTTTGGGCAGACTACTTAAATTAGACAATGACTAAAGTTATATGAGTGGCTAGTTGTACACTCTCTTTATAGTTGCCTTCTGTAGTTGTAATACAACCATTAGCCAAATATACTATCAATAAAATTCTGGATTGCAAGTACTCACCTTAATATTTAAAAAAAAAAAAAAAATTTACCAAAATATACAAATTCAAAAAAAATATAATGATCTTTTCTAATTAATACATTATACTCTAAAATTAATAACTTTTAGAATTTTATAATTGTTAATAAGATTGTTAAAAGCTATAATTATTTACTAAATTGAATTTGAGAATAATAAAAAATATATGAATGTAATATTAAAAGATGTAAAATTTATAACTGTATTTTGTAAGTTTGGAGTTACAGTTTAATGAAAATTTCTTGAAAAAAATATTTTACACAATAGGTTTATTTAAAAGACTTGTATGTTGCTATACAAAAATTTAAACTAAATAATAAATTATTGTTTAATAATAAATTATTGTTTAATAATGCTATACAAGTAAATTTATAATAAGTTATAAAAAGTATTTAGTTCTACTAGTAATCATTTTGTTAATATATTAATTTATAACACTGTAATAATAATATATCAGTAAAATAATTATTAGTAAATTAATTTATATTAGTAAATTATAAATCTAATAAGACTATTTTTAAATCTCAAATTGGTTTGATAATATAAAAAATATAGATTTATGTTGAGTTGTTGTCTATAATTAGAATAAAATAATACTTTAACTCTTTAATTTTAGATAACATTAATACAAATAAAAAACTGAATTTACTTAACTTAGTTTAGAATATATATGATTTTATATAATTTGTACATGTTGTAAACTTTTTTATAGATTTAATTAAATAAATTATATAAATAACTATTGGTTACATAATTTGCAAAAGACTAACAATTTTTTACTATAGTAATATATTATAATGCTTATAAAAAAAATATATATATATTATATTAATCAAGATTGAGATATTTTAATAACTAGAAGTTAATTATAATTTCTTAAAATATAATTTAAACTATATTATAAAAAAAAGTATTTAAAGAACAAATTAAATATATAATTACTAAAAATAATACTAAAATTAAAAAGATTGCAAACCAGTAGTAACAGTAGAAATCTAACTTAAAATATGTATTTAAATTGAAAAATTAACAATAACAACAGAACTCTAACTTAAAATACATACTAAAGAAACATTTTTTAGACAAACTAAAAATAAAAAATTTAAAAAATAACAATCTGATAGATCAATTTAAAAGTTATTAAAATAGATAATAAAATATAAATAAAATATATAAATTATCTAATATAATTAATAGTAAAACAACATCTAGATTAGTGTAAGTGAAACACAATACAAAACACTAATAGGTTTAAATTGCAAATAAATATATTTAAGTTTTATGTTTTAAATAAATATATAAAGTGATAAATAATGTATAATGTAAAAAGTTGTACAAGCTATAACAATTATACTAATAAAGACTAGAGAACATGGCCTCACCCTAATACTGAAAAAAGAGTTCTATAACAGTTAAAAATAAAAAATAAACATTTGTTTTGAATCTTACTAATCATGTAATGTTATTACAAATCGTAATTAACTATTGGTTAATTTTCTGTTGATCATCACATGTTTGAAAAATATCAATTATGGAATATTCAGAGAATTCATGTATATTCAGAGAATTCATGAATATTTAGAGAATTCTTGAATATTCAAAGAATTCGCGAATATTCAGAGAATCTCGTGTGATTACGTTTCTCATATTTATCAAATATCCGTACAGAATAGTCATAGATATTTACACGGATGTTCGCACAGAAATATTCAAATAGAATATTCACAGATATTTACACGAATATTTACAGATACAGATGTTCATGATATAATTCATGACTATTCTCGGATTATGTAACTAAATATTCACCACTAATTGTAAATTCATTTTATTCACAAGTCCAAACTCTATTTGGCAGACTAGGAACGGAGTGGCTAAACAGTTAATAAAGTCTTGAATCTGGTTAACTGAGAATGTTTCTTACTATGTTACGCTTATTATTTATCAGATTTTGTGACATAGGTTATAATTTCATTCTAATCTTTTTTTATCTATCGTAATATGATTACGCCTAATGCTAATCAGCGACATATAATACGTAATTGAAAGCATATATACTATAAGTGATAATGAAACATATTTTGTGTTAGCACTTATCATTTAAGCAAATATGAACTAGACTACTCTTGATTTTACCTCAAAAAAGAAACCCACTTATATATCATTAGTATACCCATCAGATCATTGTAATAAATGGATAGATACATTTAGAAAGAGCTCAAAAAATACGATTTTGAAATATTGTGTTAGGACTTATCCGGGATTTTAGTGCGTTTTATCGATATTAGGTAATCTTGTGATGTACAAATGCCAATCGCACTTATCTTAGAAAATCTTTACTTAATGAAATTTATTATGAGATTTAAAAAATTCGGAAAGAGCGACTAATAGTCTTGGTAATACCCAATTGAATTTTTGAATCAATTGTAAGTAATTATGGATGTTAAATAGTCTGACCAGTGGTCAGAATTTATATTAAACCACGGTTTTTAATGTACTTATTAGCTAGCTAACTAGCTAGTTCTATTGAATAGATCACGTTTTTAACCAGGTGGTTACATCCCTAGTAAGTAACAGTCTTAAAATATGAATTTCACAAAAGTTGCAACATAAGTTTTTATTAATCAAAGCTATTTTTAATTTTTTTGCTAGTATTTATTTCATTCCATGTTCATGGAAAATGTTTCACTTTTTCTAAGCTTTTATATTGTCAACCAATTTTCGGAATATATAGTATAAAATTTAGTTCAATAATTTTTAAGCCGTTTCTCTTGTTGTAAGAACACATAAATTCATCAACTTACCAGTTTCAAATATAATTATATTTATTCCAAATTTCATTGTCTACTGTTGCATTCGATATTTATGAATGCTTAATAAATTTTCAAAATTTTCTGATTCTATAGTATCTTAGTTTGCCGTTAAAATTTTAGGGACACAGACAGTCCATATCTGTGACATTGCACAAATCCACTATTATTATTATAATAGGAGAGGGTGAAACCCACGCTGTAAATTAGTAAAACCCGCTACGTAGATCATTGTTAGGGTGAAATCCACGTTTAACTGTTTTTTATTATGCAAAAACGGATTTCATCCTCATATAATCTGTGTACGTAGCGAATTTTTAATAGCGGATATTAGGGTTTCAAGTCAATATATTGAACCGGACAATACCAAAACCTTAAAATGTAGTGAAACTCATCGTATTATGAACATAAATAAAATTTTACTTTTAGATTGAAGTAAATCGATCTGAATAATGTATCTTTTTTAAGAAGACGTGATGCGTGAGGAATATGATGAAGTGCTTGCAGGCTTAATTTAATCATTAAAAACTAAATCATATAATACTTTTTGCATTAAGAAATTGCGGATAACTTGAGGATAATTTTCATATGATGGGTAAATATAAAGATTTAAATAAATTATTAGATGCTAATTTAGATAGTGCATTTGATTAAGAAATCGAGGTACAACATATTATCAGTTATGCAAATGTGGTAAATTGCTTAAATATTTTAATAAATCTTTAAAAATTGCTCTAAATGATTCATTTGTTCCAAAAATCTGTGGTGTTATGTACTTTCGATTAGATAGATAGTTGTAAGTGTTTATTTGTTATTGCATATGATAATAGTCGACTAAGCCGACTAAGCTCAATTAAAATTACCAACTCGGTTAGTTTATAAAAAATTTTATCGACTAAAAACACTATTAATGGACTATTATCAAAGAGGGTCTCATATGTACACATTTGCAATATTTATTTTCATTCTGAGCCATGAATAACATTTTTTGCAATAGGTCATAAGAGATATAAACCTTAAAGGCATAGATTCAGTAGTCAAAGATGAATTTAATTAATAATATTGATATCATTAGCCAACAATAAAGAATTCAAATTAGAATTTTACCATCAGAATACTGATTTTTTTAAATATAAGAACTCAATAAACAACATTTGTCTTATTTAGATAACAAGAATATAGCTGTATTACGATTATGCTGACACTCATTTTGTAGACGTAACATTTCACCGACATTTTTATTTCACCGAACTTATTTCGCTGACAAGTTCAGTTTATTTCACCGACAAGTTTTTTTCATAAATTCTGCTAACTTTAATTCTGACCTGACCCTAACGAAAATGACCAGAATTATTTTAAAACTTCAGTGAAATAAACTGTCGGCAAAATTAACTTGTCGGTGGAATAAGTGTCGGCGAAACAAAAATGTCGGTAGTAATATCATTGATATTTAGAAAATCTAATGAATTTTGTAATATTTAAAGGTTACTATAAATAATTATGTACGTGAATTGTGTGTAATCTGTATACACGTCTAACCAGGTTGCTGAATCTAATCTATTAACGGATCACATCAGTACTGTATACAATAATATGTAGAATTAAATTGAAATTATTTAATGCAATCGTTGATATTCCTATTTCCAGGTGTACCGAAAATTTAATTGCAATTAAATTTTTATGTAATTACGATTAAGTAAAATTGTATAAACAACAATTACCGTTACATTAAATTAAGTAAAATTGTAATAAACAACAATTACATTTAAATTAATTGCTGATAATTGCAATTTTGCTACTTAATAATGTTGAATTTTTTTTTTAAAAAAAAAAATCAATTCACCAAATAAAATTAGCATTTTATGATAAGGTTAACCCAATTAAAAATATTGAGCACACTTGTGTTATAGATAGATGTAGCAGAGTTACTGTAGAGATTTCATTTTGATTCACTGTTGGTAAAGCAATTTAAAATGTTCATGTCTTGCTTTAAATGATTCATTAAATTCGTATAACTCGATTCTTTTGGGGGTTATCAGCTGTATAGTTGGCGGTAGAATTATTGAATTACGGCATTTTATCAGATGGTAAAATTATATTATATGCCGTAATGCCGTAACGCTGTAATATCGTAATGCCGTAATGCCATAATTTCGAAGCAATTCTTGAATGTGTGCCAGGTTTGTGGCACAGCAAAAATTCTTTACCATAACTCCCGTCCCCGATTTTGATGCCGTGGACCTGCAAAATTTTGGCCGCATTACATAATTGTTTACTAATTTCTGGCCGAATTGACTTTTTGACTTTCTCATTCAAAAAATAGGGACGTCTAAAGCGGAGATAACTTATATAATTAATATTTTTGAATTAACTTTAGGGTTAGGGTCATCTTAGATTAGGAAAATTGCATTCCCGACATTTTTACTTAACCTACCTGAGGTAGCCGTTTTTTGTATTTTTTTGTTTTTCTTGTATTGTTTCGCCGGCGATCATCAAAATTCTATAATTTGATTGGCTTGTGTTCACGTGATTTAACTCGCAATTTTCAAAGAAATAGGGCCACACAATGGTAAAATTGGCTTAGGAACAAATTTCACTTAATGGGCGTTGTGATTTCCAATCAAAAATCGAGAATCTTCTGAAACAATTCTGTTGGGGACCCCATAACAAAAGAAGGCAAAAAAAAAATTTTTTTTTAAACTCAATTTCTTAGTATCAGAAATACAATTTTATAAATCAAAATTTTTTTGCCCACTGCCTTCTTTTGCTGTGAAAGCTCTCGTATAAGAGAGATCTGCGCCACAATATCGACACGGAATTTTTTCATGCCCGTTTATGTTAGGGTTGGGGATTTCTTATGCTGATTTTTGAGAAGTAAGCGAGTTTTGACAAAACGGGCATTTTCTTGATCACTTTACGTTATGCCTAATCTTGAAATCTGATTCGTAGATCAGAAGTCTGCACCACAAACCTGCACACATTCAAGAATTGCTTCGATACTACGGTATTACGACACTACAAAATAATTCTACCATAATCAGCTGTGAACCAGGAAGACACAAATTACAAAGGCGCTTATCATCATCTTTAACCACCTTAGCATCGCCAAAAAATCAATTACGTACCTAGAATTTAAAATTAAGCATCGGTACTTAATAACTCAAATAGCACTATCGATAAATATATACATTTAATGAAGCAATATACAAATTGTATTTTAATTTATTATTTACGATATAATAAAAAAAAAAATTTTCGAAAAATCCTTAAAAGTATCGCCAATAAAAATATTCTCTTATATATAAGCGTCTAAGTTAATTTTCTTAATAAATAATTATTTCGACAACTAGTCTGCCGAAATCAGTTTTCTATAGTTAGAGAAATTATTGAAATTATTGTCGAGACTATTTGAATTCTTAAATATTATAAAATAATTTAATGTAATTATTTGTGAAAGTTCATGTAAAAAATATGGCAACGGCGAAATTTTTTGCAAAATTACTTTTTTCAAAAATAATTTAGATATATCATTATACTATCCTTCTCGAAATTTTTTCTTTAATAGGCCAATTACGTTTAACTATTTTTTTCGTTGAGAAAAAAGTTCCAAATTTTCAATAAAATTTATCACTTATAATTATTTGTATTAATATGTAAAAAATAAAGCCAACTCTTTCTATGACGAACTACAGTTCTGAAAGAAATAAAAAGTTCGTTATAGAAAATTACAATACTTTGTTAAGAATCCATGACTTCTATATCTAACTATTATGAACTTTATCATTTGTAATCTCAACATCACTAGCACTTGAATCATATTCGTCCATACTTAAATATATCTCAGCTTCCTTATAATCACAATATTTCACTTCAGGATTAGATAACACGACGGGTATATAATTTGTTGAGGCTCATTAAGAAATGGATGTTTATTATTGCATTGAATCTTATTAACATATATAAAAAGAGTTATCCATGTTCCTAGTAGTGGTGAAACTAAATGTTTGCGAAGAAAACCCAACTTTTAAGAAATATACAAACATCAATAACATTTTTCTTAAAATCAGATTAAGTAAAACTTTTTTTCATATATTCGCTTTTTACTTTAATACATGTTAAGCATTCAGAACGAGTTTTTTTTTTTCACAAAAAAAATTTCTGATTTCTGCTCAATTTGCAATATAAAGAAGTAAAAAAAAATGTATAGTTTTATCGCTTACTGTAATTTAAAAAATTTATTGTTAACTGTTGAGCAACGCTTGGTTCGTGATCATCTTTAGATTAAAAATCCTCTATGTAACACTTGTTTGAAACTTTTGCGCTCATTGGAATCAATTTAAAATAGATATTTAGAGCGCTATTTGATGTATGTGCCTTCACATAAATTGTGCAAGCTGCTAAAAGAAATCGGTTGATGGTTTTAATTTTTTTATTCAATTACATATAAAGTTAAATTATCTGTTTTTGATATTGTTACGGCAGGAAAGAGCTTTTATAGTTTCCAGCCAAATTTAACTCAGTGCTGTAAACATTAAATACCAAATCAGTTATTTATTTCAATGCACAAAGACAAAAAAAAATACTCTAAAGTGTGACTAGTACAAGGAAGAATACTTCAAAAAAGTTTTATTTTTATTAGCAGTTATAACCCTTTATATAGAGACTCAAATAGGCCAAAAGGCTATTACAAAAAATATAGTCATAGCTTTTGACTCTACAAAATGTAGTAATCATTATAAAAGGTTCAATTTGTTACGACATTTTTCGTAACAACGTCAAATATACTTTCGTATGTGTTTTACAATGATTAATTGTGGCTGCGCCACCAATTAATTAAATATTCGGTGCGCCTACCTCTCTATCCCTGCGTTTAAATGGTCACATATTTGACACCAAGTTATATCGCGCATTTTCCGTTATATAAATTTATTTCAAAACCAAATTCACAAGTATCAACATATATGCTCTAATTGCATATGGCTTCTGAGCTTATCAAATATATGAAATATATTAATAGAAGCTACATATAAACGGTATGAACTGAGTAAAATATACACAAAAAATAATAATTTTACTTTTAAAATATCTTGCGGACTAGTCAGGTTGTTAGAAGTTTATCCCCAATTTTTGAGGGAAACCATTCGGTTACACTCGTATTTTGTAACATTAAAATTGAATATTCCTATTTCCAGTTGTTCATCTTTGTACTATTTCTAAGACACGTTGAACGCCAAGATTTAGAAGTATTATATAGCTTGTAATTTTCACATTCTCTATGCTTTCAGTTCTTTATAAACAAATTTATCAAATATCAAAATATAATCGTCTTTTGAATTGCCTTGAGTTAATTCATAGATACTACTGCACATGGATTTAAACTTAAATATATGAATAGAAATTATGTGTAAACGTTATTAAAGCCAGACAATTGATTCTCTGTTTAACATATTCTTCCCCCTCTATTTTTTAAATTTTTGTATGAAAAGAACACATAATATTGACCAATCAAATTGCAATATTAACTTTTTGCTTTTTAGTTTGATTTTTTACAGCTGTATTTTTATTATTTGTATTTTATTAATACCCTTTCCCCCATTCTTACAAGCTATTTTATGTTATGTTAAACAGAAAATTAACTTGAAGTGGCCTAGTTAGACTACACATAATACCCTGGCTCAACTCTCTCTCATGACTTTTTTCAGGACGTTATTATCTCAGTAAATTAGTAATAAAAATATCCCGATTTTTTTATTATGTATGAATATATATCGGCAAAGTATTTTAATAGCTTTTAAGCATGACCGAGTCTTAGCCTTTTATTTAATACATGTATTTGTACAAAGTGCCATTTTTCAGAAACATGTACTCTAGATGTGGGGCATACACAATTTGGTCAATCATCTTATGACACGAGTTATTAACGAATCGACATAAGCGTCTGTACAACTGATCTACCCGTTATGGAAATTTCCAATGTGTAAAAACATCTCATCTTGCACATATTTCATTCGATGTTTACACTATCTGCCTTAACTATCAGCCAAGAGAAAATTACTTTAAGGAGTTTAACTCCTCAGAATGGTCACTTCTCGGTTTTTTGAGGTGAAGGTCACAGTACTCTGATTTCTGTAGCAAGCCAGTCGAACATAGCACATGGAAAAGCTTATTTGCAACATTACCAATAATGCCAACATATATGGAGACTCTGCGTAGCAGAAGGCTCAATAATTGACATCTGTGTTTAAGGTAAAATTTGTTAATATTATGATTCTTGAAATTTGTTGAACAAGCCTCGACCTTGGTAGGATGTCTCTGTCTATTGATAGACACGTTGGATTGGTTCCTATGCCAGCCCAAGCGATAGTTCCCGCGCTTTGTCTAATCTGTTATGCTCTAGCATAAATTGCCCTAACACATATTACCATTGATTAATAAACATTACTAATTTCTTAATAACTCATTGCATTGAATAATAATTTTAGAACGACAAAGAATCAGAAATAGTACAGATGTTTTGGAAAGTATGCAATACCTTAGGATTTATTATAAAGAAAACCTGATTATAAATAGCAATTTCTGATGTGAGTTCTCACATGTTTATCGTATATATTGTTGGATTATGTAAATTAATATATTTTTATCAGCTCAAATATGTTGTCAACAAATTTGAAGAAGCGATAGTTCATTCCACCCAAATGCCTTTTTTTCATCCTTGGCTGTGCTTATGCCATTTGAGCAGCAGAATCCAAGGTTACGTGGTTGGAGAAAGGCGATACAATATCCTGCAAAACAGTCCATTTTCTGGACGCTCTACGAAGGTATACAATCAATAGTCTGTAAGCCAAAAGGGTTTTCTGTACAGTTTGATTGATACATAGTATGCATTATAATCTAGCGGAAAGATTTAGATTTTCCAGACTTGAAAGATTTCAATAACAATAGCTCAAAGAAATCATGCTATAGGAAAGATGGGGATGAAAAAAAGTCGGGCGTTTCACGATAGTGTGAACTTGCCTAATGCTTGAATGTGAGTTTTTTTTGTTTTGTTCTAAAGATCAGTGATAAATTGTAGAAAATTTATGAAACTATTGAAGTTGTACTGGCAAGTTAAATTGATAACAAAGAGGAAGTGGAGTTGACTAATGAAGATTTCGAAGAAAGGTACGTACTACAATAATTTTTACTGATGACTACAAATAATCATTTTCATATACAAAAATTACTTTATTAAACAGATTAAACGATGCAGATGTCATCAATATAAGTGCTAATAATTCCTCGGTAAACAAAAACTTTTCAACGAACTAAAAATAACTTCTCAATCTTAATCTTTACTTCGCATTAATGTTGATTGGCTTAAAGAATAAATTAAAAAATTTACACAGTAAAGAAAATATGTGTAGTTATATCTATTTATGATATATCCATTTGGTTTACTGATACAGTAACTTCACATTTAGCACAAAATCAAGACCATATTATTAAATCTGTGATAAACTATAATAATCAAAGGTTTTGATGCAGAACAATCTGACTTCATAAAAAGAATATTTGAAATTAAGCTCATGCAGTTGCAAGCCGGTCATGGGAAAAACTCGATAGGTTTAATGGATGAGAACACATACACGTCTACGATCGTGTTTACTGATTTTAAGATTTTCGAGTTGTGCTTTCCGAATTTGTTTATTAGCAAATGGTAAATCAAACGAAAAGATTAAATACATAATTTTATACTGATTGGTAGTCTAACTATATCTTTTTCAACAGAAATAAAACCAAAGTTCCTTCATCTAAATGATGTTGTGTGTTGATTTATAGTGTTGCTTTTGCATGTAAGACAGATGGCATTCTTTTAATTATGATAATGTTGACCAAGAGTTCTTAATTTTTAAGAATATTGGGCCTACTATTAAGTATAAAGAAATCCAAGTACGTATTATGCAGATTTTTTAAAGTGCTTTTTAACTTTGTAGACACAATATGTAAAAATTTTTGAAAAGAAAATGAAGTTATAGAATTTGTAAAATTTTGTGAAATGGAAATGGAGATATAAAGTTTGTAAAATGTTTTGAAAAGAAAATAGAAATATAGAATTTGTAAAAAAGTATTACATAATAACATATATGTTACATAGTAAGTTTTAATTACTATTTCTGTTTTTTTTGAAATGTTTTTTTTAATATTAAGGTGAGTAATTGCAATCCAGAAGTTTATTGATAATATGTTGGCATATAACTATTGTATATAACAGTTACAAAGGCAATTATAAAAAGAGTGTACAACTAATTACTCATACAACTTTAGTCATTGTCTATTTTAAATAGTCTGCTTAAAGGTTCTACACTAGTTGCCATATTTAGAACCCATCTGTGGGCTCTTTATTTAAACATTCTAGTTCTTATATCCATTCTTACCCTATAAACTGCAGTGTTAATCTGCAAATATATTATGGTCACTAAGTCATGTTTAACTTTATACTAAGTTTATTGAAGTCTTCTGTATCTTATATTTACAGTTAACCTGATACTGCTCTGGTCTAGACCATCACTTGTAGTTAGGGTTAATCATTAAACTGTTATACCCTTGTAAAGTTCACTAAGACCTTGATATTTTCCTTTTTCAACATCTTCTCCTTACTTTGAACCTACAAAATTTCTTAGACTACCAATCTAAATGGCTTAGTATGGTATTCTAAGATTTTTTTTTTTTGATAATTTCTGGCAGGCTAGTTAGTATGTGCTCCTTTACACATATTGTCATCTGATCTATCCTAGTTATTTCTTCTGAGGCTTCTAATAGTCTGGTAGTACTATTAAAAGTTTATATTATCTTTTTACTCATAATTTTCAAGTAGATTTCTGTGCTTCAGTTTCTTAATATTATGCACCTGGTGGTCTTATTATGGGTTTGCACTAAAGTCTTATACAACATTAGTTATTTAACATTTCTCTATATATATATAACAATATACTTTGTATAGATGCTTTAAGTTTCTATTCGAGATAGTGTGCCTAAGATTATAGATCTTCTTTTGTTATCAAACTGATCAATAAAACACAGTTACCATAATACAGATATAATTATTCAAATTTTGCTGTTTATGGAATTTGAATACTGGACCTGTCACTTAAAGGTTAATAACCTGTTCATTTCACTAGATCATTACACCTCTTTTTTTTGAAATGTTATATTTTATTAACAAAGATTTTTGTTTAAAAATGCATATAAAAAAGAAATATAAACTGTTTATATTAAATTTAAGGGTGTTTTTAAAATATTTATTACAGAAAAGATACTAAAGTTAACTATTTTTTTGAATAAGTAACTTTTTTTAATATTATTAACAATATTGCTCTTCTTTTTATTATTAAAATAATAAAATTTTATTTTTATATAAATAGTTTTTTAATAGGTTATAAATATATTAATGTTTTTAGTATACTGATTATATTCAAATCTGACTAAGATATTTTTTATAATTATATTAAGTTATATATAAAAATAACTGAAAAATTTATACTAGTTTAAAAATAGTTTTATTTAAATAAATACAGTCTTTAAAGAAATATTAAAAACTACTATTATTTTGTTAAAAAAAACTATATTGTTTAAATAATAGTAATTTATTATTGTAATATTTATATATGAATAAAATAACTGTTTATTTCAAAGTCTTAAATATTAATGTAATTATTTGCAATTTAATTTGAAATTATATATAATTTAGTTAATCTGTTTAGATATTATTTTTCTTTAATAATATTAAATTATTTATATATTTACTATTTATTAAATAAATTATATTTTTTTGTAAATAAAAAAACATTTTTTCAACTCTTTATAGCTTTCAAATTGATTTTTTGTATTAAACTAGTTTCTTTTGGAGCTAGGGCTTTTTATTCAGTATAGTTAGAATATAGAAACTCATGACTGAGGCCTCAAAGGAGTCTCCTTATATTAGAGAATACAACTAGTCATATGTACACTTTTGGTGTCTAATTAAGTAGTCCACTGATGGTTCTATACTAGCTGTTATACCTGCAATCCAACTAGAAGTGTTGCCTATTTAAACCCTCTGTACTGTAATCTTACTGTATCACTAGATCATCTTCACTACATAAGTTAGTTGAGAAGGTCTAGATACTTATCCATATCCTTAGAACCCCATATCTTATTTCATGCAGTGTATTCTCAGAAACATGTTACTAGAGCCTTCTGTGTCCTATATACAGCTAATCTAGTTTTATATAACATGCTATAGTTACCTAACACTTGCAGTCAGAGCTAACCTTAAACTGCTACATTACACTATTTCTACTCTTGTAAAGTTTACCCAAATCCCAGTACCTATCTTCCCAACATCTTCTCTATTATTTCCTACTAACCACAACTTAGAACCATCAGTCTTATTCCAGACTACCAATTCAGATGACCCAGTATAGTATATCTTAGTATCCTTTTTCTTCGATGAATCCAGCAGCCTGGTTGGTCTGTACTCCTCTATACATCTTGATGTTTAGTTTTAATCTTCAGTTTCTATGAAGGTGTTTTGTGGGCTTCTATTAGTCTGACAGCATAGTCAAAAGTGTGTGCTACCTTTTTACTTAGGAATTTCCAAGTAGGATTCTGTTTTCTCAGTTTTTTAGTCTTTTATGATGGTGGTCTTATTATGAGTTTGTACCAAAGTTTTATGCAACACTAGTTATTAACATTCCTTTATATACATGTAATGATACACTTCGCATAGATGCTCTGAGCTTCCAATATCAGTAAGACCCAACTTGGTATACCTGAATTACAGCCACATGAGGCCAACTGATTGACTGGAAATAGTTTTTATAATACAAATATAATTTCTAAATTTTATCATAAGTAGAATTTGAATCTTAGACCTGCCACTTGAAGGATGACAACACAGCTTTAAAATTATAATATAATACTTTATTACTTATATATAATATATATAAAATATAAAATTATTGTAATACTAAATATAGTTATATTAAAACTATTGCAAACTATTATTTTCTTATCTCTAATAAGCTTTTATATTAAATTATAAATACTTGTTTTTTATTATATTTTTATGAATCTTTTTTTTTAAATATAATATAAAATAGGAATGTAGTAACCTAGTAAAATGAATAAGTTGTTAACCTTCAAGTAGTAGGTCTAAGGTTCAATTTCTATAGATGATGAAGTTTGAAAATTATATCTGTGTTATGATAACTGTCTCTTGCCAATCAGTTGGGTTTGGGGCATCTGTAATCTTAAATATATCAAGTCAGACCTCATCTGACATTGGAAGCTTAAGGCATTTATGCAAAGTGTAACATTACATGTATATAGAGAAATGTAAAAAAACTGGTGTCATATAAGGCTTCAATGCAAACCTGTGATAAGACCACCAGGTATAGAAGACTAAGAAACTTAGAAGACAGAAACCTACTTGGAAATCCCAAGTAAAAAGATAGCACAAACTTTTGATAATGTCATTGGGCCAATAAAAGCCTATGAAACACCTTCATAGGAACTGTTGAATAAACTAAATGACAAAATGTATAAAGGAGCATATAACCAACCAGGCCACCAGTATCATCAAAGGAAAAGAATACATAAATATACTATACTAGGCCATCTGAATTGAAAGTCTGGGAAGTCAGTTAGTTCTGAGTTGTGACTAGTAGGAGATGATAAAGAAAAAGTCAAAAAGATAGGTATTAGAGTTTGGGTGAACTTTACAAGAATAATAGTAGTTTAAAAGATAACCCTAACTACAAGTATTGGTCTTAACTATAGCATCAAATCAGGTTAGCAGTAAAAGAAAATATGGCTCATTCTGGTAAGTTTACTTTAAGGATAAAAATAGTCTAAGGATTATAGTTCTATGATTAAAAAAAATAGATCTAGGTCTGTAATCTGATGAAATTAATACCAGAGTCAGGTCATAGGGTTTAAATAGAACATCTAAGCAAAAATGTTAGGTACAGCAACTGATAGAGAACCTTCAGGTGAATTCCTTAAATAAGTAATATAGAAAAGTTACATATATAGCCAGTTGTACACTCATCTGATAGTTCATTATGAATACATCTATATAAAACATGTACTTGATATAAGTATTAATAAAAAGCTACAACCAAAGAAGTCACCTTAATACTAAAAAAAAAATATATATATATAATATAATATATATTAATTTATATATTTTAAATTATTATAATATTAATAATTATTATTTATATTTTAATAACTTTTTAAAATTAAAAAATAATATAATATATATAAAATATTAAAACAATAAATTATTCAAATTAGAGTTTTTTTTACAAAAATTAGTTTTTAAAAAAAAAACAAACACATATTATATATATTGTTTATTTAGTATATTTAAAAATTTTAAAATAATTAATTATAATTACTACAGATCTAAAATTTACAAAATTTAATATTAATATATTTAAACTATATAAAGTTTATTTATAACAATATAAAACTAAAGAAAATATGTGGTTTTATTTTTTATAAATATGTTAAAAAAATTAAACTAGTAAATTTGATAAAAAAAAATATAATAACCTAGTAAAATAAACAGATAGTTAACTCTTAAGTAGCAAGTCTAGTATTCAAATCTTATAAATAATAAAATTTAAAAATTATATTTGTATTATACTAACTGTATTTTGTTGATTGGTTAAATTAATAATTTATAATCTTAAATACATTATTTTAAATAAAAGCTTAGATTATTTATATAAAATATAATATTACACTTATATAAAGAAATATTAATTAATTAGTATTGTATAAAACTTTAGTATAAACCTATAATAAAACTACTAGATATATAATACTAAGAAACTAAAATACAAAATCTTACTTGAAAATCATAAGTAAAGAGGTGCATAAACTTTTTACAATACTACAAGACTAATAGAAGCTTTGAAAAAGCTAGAAGCCTTAGAAAAAGTTAGTATTAATATATATCAAAAAATATAAACCAACTAGGCTATTAGAATCTACTAAAAAAAAAAGAATTTTTAATTAAATACCATATTGGATTATCTAAATTAGTAGTTTAAAGAGTTAGGTTTAGAGTAAAAGAAATTAATTTAGAATAAAGAGATAATGTTAAAAAAGTAGATACTAGAGTTTTAGTAAATTTTATAAGAATATAGCAGTTTAATAGTTAACTCTGACTGCAAGTGCTGATTTAAACCAAAGCAGTACCAAGTTAGCTATTAATATAGAATACAGAAGGCTTTAATAGGTTTAGTACAAAGTTAAATATAACTTAATAATTATAACATATTTTCACTAGTTTACTAAAATTATTTGTAAGATAAAAATAAATATAAAATTTAGAGTATTTAAATAAAGAATTTACAAACAGGCTTTAGATATAGCAATTAGTATAGAACCTTTAGACAAACTACTTAAATTAAATAATAACTAAAGTTGTATAAATAGTTAGTTGTATACTCTTTTTATAATTGTTTTTGTAATTGTTGTATATAATAGCTATTAGTTAAAATATACTGTTAATAAAATTCTAAGTTGCATATACTTATTTTAATATTAAAAAAAATTTAATAGAATATTATTAGAATTATAAATATAATAAATTAAAAACTAATTTTAAATGTTTAAATTATACTGTTACAAAGTAAATTTTTAGTATAATATAGTATATTATATTATTAATAGTTATATATATTTATTATTGTATTGTATATCAAAAAGGAACTCTCCCCTGTAGATCCCTCGACCAAAATTTACAGGAAGCAAAAAACACAAATAACATCAAAATACACAAGCAAACAGTATTTAGAGCACTAAAGAAAAAGATAGAAGATCATAAGAATACAATCAACCAAGTTGAA
>CAJVQA010004311.1:0-17838 GCA_910591915.1 Cetraspora pellucida | reverse complement strand
AATAATAAAACTGTTCTATTATTTTGCTATTATATTACTATTATGTTACTTATATTGACAAACCTCCTGTTATTTTATTGTTATTCTGCTGTTATGCTGCTGTTATGCTGCTATTATGCTGCTATTATTTGGTAGATATAGAGTAAAATAATGGCAGATTTTTTTTCTGTTATTTACTTATTATTTACTCTTTATTTATTCATTTAACCTGTAATAAATAAAGAAGAAATATATTAAAAAGAAAAAAAAACAAATGAAGAACAAAAACTAATAGTACTAGAAGAACAAATAAAAGGTCTTAGCATTACTATATTACATTATTAAATAAGCCAAACTGCTAATAAATCTAAAATGCTAAAAAGTAAATTATTATATGAAATGAAAAAAAACAGTAAAGATACAAATATAGAATTAGAAGAACAAAAAGAAAAATTAACTAATAAAGAAACTAGTATCTTATTTTTCTGCAAATACAATTAAGCATAGCTAATGATTTCCTAAAAACAGAATATGTAATAGAAACAGGTTTTTTAAAGCAAATATATTAATATATATTCTGCCAGATGAATTGAAAGAAAAAAGAATAAAGTATGTTCAGTAGATCTTAGAAAATAACTATTATATTAAAACAATCAAAGAAGTATTTAAAAATAGAAACAATTAGATAAAGGTAGATTTTGATTATAAATATAGCAGAAATGTGACAATAGACAAAATTAGAAGAAAAGAAAATAAATGGCTTAAACTTATTTTAGAAGAGAATAAAAATAAAAGTCAAAATACAGAATAGCAAAAAAACACTACTAAAAAAAAAAAAAGAAAATATAAAACAAACAAAAAAGAATAAAGAAATGAGAAAAACAAGAAAAGTAAAGAAACAAAAAAAAAAAAAAGAGAAAAGAACATTATAAAGAAAAGCATTATAATAGAAAATTTTAAAGAAAAAAAGAAGAAAAGAAGCTGTATAAGAAAAAATAGTTATATGGAATTTATTACCAAATATAAAAGAAAAAAAGATAAAATATATGTGCAGAAAATTTAAAGACTTGAACATTATATAAGTTAAGAGATCACTATATAAGACACTAGCAGTAATAGTAGTAAGCTTAAAGAAAAAAGAAAACATTTCATAGGTATTACTATTTGGTAATAACAAATTAGCATATATAACAAATAGAAATAAAGATTATGACCAAAAAGATAAACAAGAGCAGTATACAGCTAAATTGTTAAACATTTTAAGAGAAGTTTCAAAAGTGTTTCTATTATAATGTCTAAAAAACAAAGATACAAAAGCAGTATACAGTACATCTCATATAACAGAAATAGAAACTAAAAGAAGTTTGCAATAATCATCTTTGCAAATACTTTAGCAACAAAAGAAGCCCAAACAACACCAATATGATACAATAACTACCAAGTAAGTTGAGAAAACTCTAGAAAAAAGAAAGTACAAAAAAGTGATAAGTCAAAGGACAGAAAACAAAAAAGATCAAAAATAGATAATAAAAAACAAAAGATATAAAGAATCAGAAATATAATGTAAGAAAAACCAGGTAAAAGATATGGTAAAATAGGTTTGGATTCCCAAATCCAAAATATAAAAAATAGTTAGAAGACAAAAATAACAATATAAAAATAATAGAAGATGTTTTAAAAGAAAAAAAACCAAAGCAGTCCTAAAAGATTAAGCAAGAATAGTACAAATAAAAAGTGTTTTGTATTAAATTTTGGACAAACTAGACAGAATAGAGAAAATACAACTGGGTACAGGCTGATCACTCCTATAAGTGCTACAATTAAACTAATAAATATAAACAAGAAGATTAAAGAGTTTTTACAAATTGAAAAAAAGGTATTTAAAGAAAAAAGAAAAGCAGAAACTTTTTGTCAAAAAGAAGAAATATGTAGTAGAAAGAAAAAAGAATTTAAAAATACAGAGACAAAACAAAGACCATTAAAAAAAAGATAGAAAAAAGATAAAAAAGAAATAAAGCTAGCAAGTTACAATGTGAATAGACTTAAGACCAAAGGTTGAAAATTGAAAAATCTGTTCAGCTAAACAGAAAAAAAGAAAATTACAATATTAGAAATTACAGAGACAAATCTTATAAAAAAAAAAAAGAAATTTCTAACATATATGATAGGCAAAAAATATATAGAATTTTGGACAAATACAACAAAGAATAAAAAGAAAAGTTTAGGTATTAGAATTATTATAAATAAACAATAGAAAAAGCATATAGATGCAGTTAAGAAAATAAGTGAATATATGATAGAGATAATACTATACTTCAAACAATTGAAATTTAGCAAAAAATTGTAGAAATGATCTTAAAAAGAAAAAAATGACACAAATTATTGTAATGAGTAATTTAATTACACAGTAAATAATATTTTAGACAAACAACATTCATAACAATAAACTACAAAAGGCTGTCAATCTTTAATTAGTTGAAAAACAAGACTTTAAAGATATATATAAAGATATGAATCTAACAAGTCAACAATATACATGGTCTAATAGAGAAGCAGTAACAAGAATTAATTATATTTAGATATCAAAAAAATTAGCCTTAAGTTTACAAAAAGCAAAAATCAAAGAAGTAAAAAAGATTACAAAAAGTGACTATAGAATAGTAATAGCTAAGATATGGATCAAATATATAATAACAGAGAAAAGCAAAGCAAAGATTAAAGAAAAAAACAGTCAAGAACAGTATACTTATATAATTAAACAAAATCAGAAGACTGAGAAAACTATGCACAAGAATTGCAAAACTGATTAGAAATAAAGAAGATATTAGAAGACATATACAAGAAAGAACAAGATAAAAAGAGAAAAGCAAAGAAGATAAACAATATATGGGATATAATAGAAAAAATGATTATCATAGCAGCAAGTAAACACATACTTAAGAAAAAAGTATATAATAAATAACAACAGAAGAAGAAGTCAGAAAGAATAACAACAAGAAGAAAACATTATTAAGTTTCAAAAATTAATCAAATGTACAAAAATAAGAAGAATTCAAACAGTAACAGAAGAAGAAAAAAATAAAGTAAATGAACAATTAAAATAATAGACAAGAGAATTAGTATAAAACTATCAAGATTACAAAGGTAATAGTTAAATGCATAGATAGAAGATATGAAAAGTTAAAAAAAGTTATTATTAAAAAGAAAAAAAAAATTAAAAATAAATACAAAGAAAACAAATAGAAGAAAATATAAATAAAAGATATAAAATAATTAAAATAGACTAAAGAAAAATGATAGCTAGTCTTCTAAATAGGTTTTATAAAAAAATAGTACTCAACAGATTTATTAAACAAGTAAAAGAAAAAACAAATATACTAACAGGCTTAGAAGGAGTTAGAGCAAAAGTAGCAAAATATTACAAAAAGTAATTTAGAAAAAGAAATACTAAATTAGAAGAAATATTAGAAAAGTAGAAGGAAATATATAAACTATAAGAAAAAATCAAAAAAAAATAGTATATAGAAGTTGAAAAAGAAATTAAAGAAAAAGAATAAGAAAAAGTACTAAGAAAATAAAAAATAAGAACAGCTTTAGATATATTAAATATAAGTTAAATTCTGATAAGCGAACAGAAAAAAAAATACAAAAAGTATTTAAAGGCTTTGCAGACCTATGTCTAAAAGTAAAAAAGATACTAATCAAATAGAAGATAACACAGGTTTATCTAATACTAAAAGATGTTGAGTAGAAATATAGTATAAACAACATTCAACTAATAGCATTAATAGAAACTTTTAGAAAAGTTGTAACAAAAGTGATAACAAAAAAGCTTGCCAAAGTGTTTGTAGAAAAAGAAATACTTAAAGGACCAAATTATACAGACCTTCTAGGCAACTTAACAGAACAGCTAGTACACATTTTTAACATGATAATAGAAGAAACCAAAGAAAAGAGTAAAGAAGTTTAAATACTTTTGTAAGATATAAAAAAGGGATTCAACTTAGGTTCACTCAAGAGTTTAGAATTAGTACTATGAAGAGTTAAAATATCTGAAAAACAATAAAATACATCTTGAATCTGTTTTATAAAAGTCAACTTAAAATTATCACAGCTTATAGCCTAATAGAAAAAATAATAGCAAGAGATAGTATTAATTAAGGTAAAGTAATATCTTTATTAATATGGCAGTTTTTTTATAATCTACTATTAGATAGAATACAAGAAGATAAAGACTTAGGTTATACAGTAGAATAACAAATTAAAAGAGACATGCAATGTAGCAATAACACAAAGTATCACCAAGCAGCTATTGTATATACAAATGATACAACATAGATAACAAATAGTAAAGAGCAGCTAATAAAAATTTTAAAAATAGCAGAAGAATTCTTTATGCTAAATAATATAGAGATAAATAGATCCAAATCAAAGCTGCTAATAATGAATACAAAAATGAAGAATGAAGAAAGAGAAGTGATCTTTGGAAAAAGCAAGATAATAAAAAAACAAAAAACAAGATAGTCTGTATACTAGAAATATGGCTAAATAATAAAATGAGTGAAGTGTTAGTAAAAAAGAAAGCTAAAGAAATAATTAGCCAAACAATAAGAGATCTCAGATACAAAAAAATAACTATAAGTTAGATTGTATATATAAACAATATGATAATAATACTAAAATTAAGTCATATGCTACAATTAACAAAAATGTTAAAAAGAAATATAAGTAAAATACACCAACAAATTATAAGTCTTGTAAAACAAAAGAGTAATTTATAAAGAATATTAGAAAACTGCATAATAGAATACAAAGATATTGAAAGCTATAGAATATTACAACAGAAATTATTAATAAAGCAATTAAATGACCTATTAGCAAGTCTAAACAGATTAGATAGTCTTGGACAATTAACAAAATTAAGGATAATACAAGGTTGTCAAAGAGCAGTTTTAACAGAAGATATATAGAAAATAGAAGAAATATTAAAAAACATAGAAGGTTAAAAAAAAACTTAGCTTGCCTAATATTAGTAAAAGCAAAAAAGCTTAATATAAATATAAGAACAGGAAGTACTTTATAAATAATGCTTAGATATAAAACCAAAATAAAAGAATTTATAAATACATAATTATGAAAAAGAAATGAAACTAGAATAAATAAAACAGGCTTAATAGCTATCTGTTTGCTATACTAAATTTAGTACAATGTACTAAATTAAGTACAATTTTAAAATTAAAATTAAACTAACATTACATGTAACTAAGCTATAAAATTTTGTATATATATATAGACAAGTAATTGGTTTGTTTTGACAATTAAATAAAAGTTTTATTATATTCTAAAAAGTTAGATAAATGCAAATTTCTTTATACCTTTTATAGAAATCTGATTACTGTTACTAATAAATCTTGATTAATACATTTTCTTAAAATATTTAAGAACTGGTTACACATATTTAAATTCACATACTAATCTAGAATTAGTAAAGAACATTTACTAATTTTGTTTTGAAGTTTACAAATAAATTTATCATTTATTTTGTCACTACTTTTAATTGGTGAATGTAAGACAAAATTACATTATAAATATAGAAAAATCACAATCAAAAGATTTGGATTAGTAATAACAATTGATATTTAACACTTGCCAGCATAGCAATAGTCTATTTTATAAAAAAAATAATAATACAATAATGACAGATTTTTTTTAAAAAATTAGTAATCAATAAAAATTTTTTTTAACAATCAAAAAAAGGTTTGCTAAAACATATTTTATATTAAAAACTGTATAATACAATTAAAATTAAACTTAAAAGTTTAATTTTTTCTTATTTAAAACTTTTAATATTTGTATAGTTTTTTTTAACCTTTAGTAAGATAAATTATTAAATTATTAATAATTTTACTAATAGAATTTTATATTGATATATACAAATAAATTAATAATTAAAAATTTATAGAGTTTAATTAATCTGAATAAAGTAAAAGTTTTTTATTCAGTAAAGTATAAGTTTTTTATTTAGTAAAATATAAGTTTTTTACTTCAAATATAATATATATATATATATATATTTTTAATTCTTTAATGTTCTTGCTGAGATTTTTCATATATTTATCTATATTTTCAAACAATGTTCTTAATATTTTTTTAGCATTGGACCTCAACCTCTCTCAGTTCAAACATTTTTTAGTATTTTCAAAAGAGATTTATTACACTGATCCCTGCTAAGATCAGAAAGTTTTATCAGATTCTGTTCAAAACCAGCTATTGCTATAAGTTCATATAGTATCTTTAATTGTCAGACTTTTGGTCTTACATTATATCTTATAACTTTGGTTATTTCAAATTAGGTTCTAACTTGTATTTATCACTAGGTGGCTTCTCAATTGCAGATTACTTGACTTTTCTAGAAATAAGTTTGTTTGATGATATTCTGGATCTCTAGTGTTATAGTATTGCAGTTTCTTATTTTAGAAATGCATTTTTTATAATTGCTATTACTAGAATTTGAACTGGCAACCTTGTGATTTATAAACTCGAAGCATAACCACTATACTATCTATTTTAAGATTCAAATATAATATTAATAAAGCCTTTATATACATTAATTATTATTGTAGTACTTAGTTTTTTCATATATACTTATATATAATGTCAAAAATATCAAATAAAATATCAATTGGGATGCAAATTAGTTGCAAAGCAATAATGTTACCAAAAGAAATAATATCAAGACCTGCGGGTCGGTAGCGAAGTGGTTATGCTTCCAGGTCACCAATTGTAAGGTTGCCGGTTCAAGTCCAACGGGGGACGAAAACTGAGTTAGGACCATGATTGTTAATTAACCACATCAGATGACGTCTTACGAAATTAGGAAGATCTTCAGTACCCAGATCCTTAAATGGCGACGGACCTGACATAAGAAGGCCGTGATGATTAGGGGGCTGAGGATAAAAATAGAACAAAGGAATCCCCGATTAGGACAATCCTGGTGAAATTCCGGGGTAATAGGAACACAAATTGAATATAGATAGTACTGTAAATGTGCACAAACTAAAATGTAAAAATGTAGATGGGGTCCTGATAGAAGGTCCTGTGAACTTGAAATTTGAACTAATAAAACAGCCACCAGCTGTGGACCACTAGCGATCAAGCAGTGGAAATAAAAAAAAAAAAAAAAAAAATAATATCAAATTATTTTAAGCAACATAAAAGTAAATTGAAAGAACTACATATTTATGAAAGGATTAATGAAGAGTTAACTATAAAAAGGCATTAAATTTTAAGATAAAATTAGAAGAAATTGAAGAAAATGTAGTTATGAATGTTCTTGCTAGCAACTTATAATATAAGAAAGATATTTCTAATAATTTAAAACAATCAAATGTAATAGAATCTTTTGAGAAGTCCTTTAGTAATAGTGAAAGCAGTTTAAAAAATAATAGTTCTAGTGAAAACAACGATTCTTCTACTAGTATAAACTGGCAAAAAAACCAATAACTGTTGATTAATATGAAATTAATTTAGCATATACTAATCTATATAAAGTTAATATTCTTCTAATTGGCTATGCTTATCTTATATATTATTTTGTTGCTATCTTTCTCTAGGCTATATTGAACAGTATATTATTTCTTCTATTAATATTTATGATAAAAAAAGTTTAAGCTAAATAAATTTAAACTTTAATAAATATATGCTATGTTTAGGTTTGTGAGTACTAATTTCTGTTTTTCTTATAAGTGATCATTATTTTTACTGAAAAACAATATAGGAACAAACTTAACCTATAAAACTATTTGCTTTTTATTGTTAGATAAGCCTTTTATAATTTGAGCAAATATTATTATATTATACTTTAATGTTATCTAGTAAATTAAATATTCCAAATTCTAATGATCTACTATATTTTGTTCATAGCTTTATTAATGTTTACAATATTAATCTTATTAAAGCTATAAATCTTAGAAAAACTTTATATATTAATGAGTCAATAAACTAATAGTTAGGTAAAATAAATAAAATTTCAGGTTGTTACAAAATATCAAAAAAGCCACATCCAGTAGGTTAAGAATAAAAAGCTCTTACTAATGGTTCTACAAATATTACAATTCAATTAAAATCTTGTAAAGACAAAAAAATTAAAAAAAAACAATTTGTAGCAAATTATAGTAGTATAGCTGCATATTTACTAAGATTAGCACCTTTATAGTTTGGAAGTAGGTGAACAATTGTAGAGAATAGTTGGTTTGAATTGCCAAAACTTTGTATTTTGTTAATAAAAAATAAATTATATAGCATAGTTCATATAAAAAAAATATATACATGGTCTTTAAATTACTTTTATGATATGATTCAAAGGCTTAAAACTTTATATAGATTTCATATTTCAAAAGTTGCAATTATTAATAATGTATATTTAATTGCAGCATCCTTACATAATCAGAAACTATAATGTATTATAGCAACTGCTTTAACTACAATAAATAAAAATAAAGTAGAATGTATAGTAAAAAATGATACAAATTCATTAATTAAGTTTAAAAGACCAAAATTTTTTGTGAATATTCAAAATCAAAAAAAGCCATTAATGTTAATAATCAAGTATATTAATAATATTTTATAATATTTTTTATTATTTGTTATATTTATTTCAAACATATTAATTATATTAGATATATGATACAATGTCTTTTTTTTATAATATTATATAAGAAACAAATTGAGAAATATGTGTATTTGCTTTTTTGCTAAGTATTGCAGAAGCAAATGCTTTTTTTACTTTTAAAAATTGGAATGAACAAGCACAAAATAATTCACATTTTGATTTTAAATACTAGTTAGCATATGAGATAATTCAAAAACATTTTTCTGTAACTGAAAGTTCATCATCAAGAATTAGAATATAATTATAATCAAAGTTACAATATTAGCTATATGTTATTTTAAAGCAAAAAAACAAAGCAGGTAAAATAGTTTATCTACAGCTTTGTTGTAAATTATGTAGTATACAAACAAGATATTGTTGTATTTGTAATAATTCAAAAGATATATGTAAAACCTGTTTTGGTAATTATCTTCTAAATATATAAATATATGAAAATAAAGAATATATTATAAGCAATTTATTTTTTATTTTTTATTTTATTATTTTATATATTTAAAAAAATATTTGTAAAAATCTACTGTACTAAATTTAGTACAATAATATTTCAAAATAATATAGCATAATTAAAATTATATTATTTTAAATTTTTATTTATAAATATTATTTAAAATTTTGCCTATATATTAAGTAAATATTAGGTTATATTCAAGTTAAAAATAAATAAAAATAAATAAATAATTGTTTCAAAAAAAATTTTTTTGTACTGTACTAAATTTAGTACAAATATTAAACAGATAGCCATTAATATATCTAAATCAGCTACTTGATACAAAAGAAGAGAAATTAATTATATAGCAATAGCTAAAAAGATACCAAGATCTATCAAGTAAGAAAAAAAAGCAAAGTGGTTTAAAGCAATAGAACTAGAAGTGCTCAATAGACCAAAAAGCAAAAAAGTTAAAAAACATTTTAGAACAAACAGGCAAAATATCCAAGCAATACAAATAAGATGAAAGTATATTTTAAAAGATAAAAAAAGAAAAGAATAGGTAGTGCATAGTATACAAAATCATTGACAGTTAGAAAAAATAGTTAAAAAAAAAGAAAAAAATACTAATAAAATATTGACAAATGTAAAGTAAAGAAAGTAAACTAGTTGTTAAAATTAATAAGTGCAAAGGTTGTATAAGAAAAAAAAAACATCTAGAAGATAGCTGCCAGTAGTAGATAAGAATAAACAACAAAATCAATGTAATTTCAGACATATTAATAAAAAAGAGCAGCAACAAGATCAAGATAGCAATAGATCAAATAACAGAAACAATAAAGGCAAATGAACTAAAAATTAAAAAACAAAAATTCAAGAGACTATGAACAATAAAAAAACTAAAAGTAAAAGTAATTAGACAACAAAATCTAAAAGAGAACATTAGTCAAAAAATAATAGAAGTTTTGAGAAGAAACATAATAAGAAACAAGAACAAGTATATAATATAAACAGATGGAACAGCAAATTTAAAAACTAAAAAAGACACAAAAATTAAAAATAGTATAGGCATAGGGTGAGTGTAAATAGACAAAATACAAAAATAGCTAAAAGAAGAGTTAGCACTTAGTTTAAAAAGATAGCAAACATTAATAATAGCAGAGTTAGTAGCAATATGGGCAGCAATCTTAACAATACTAAAGAAAAAGCAAATAGAATTATATACAGATAGCAATGCTGCAATAAGAAATATTAGTAAAGATTTAAAAACAAGTAGACAAAAATAAGATTTTCAAAATGAAGAATACAATATAAATAATAAAAATTAGAGATCTTATTAGAACAAAAAACATTCAGATAGAGTTTTTCAAAATTAAAAGTTACAATAAAGATAGATAAAATAGTAAAGCTGATAACTTAGCAAAAAAAGGTGCAACAAATAAAAGAATAATACAAGTTAAAGAAGTCAGTTTTAAAGAAATGGAATATTGCTTAGAGTAGGCAAACAAATGTACTAACATACTAGCAAGATTGCTTTGCAAGTTAATAACAAATGCAAGGTTAGGGCAGAATAAAAATAAAAGCAATTAAAGAACTAGAACTAGAATTAGAAGTTATGATTTATGATTAGACATATTTTTGAAAAAGACTGAAGATAACTAAAGAAGTACATTGCATAACAAAAAGAAGTAGTGCTAGAAGAAGTGCATTTATAAAGTGTATAATAAATAAACTTCAACTTTAGAAAAACTTAACAAAAGAAAACCAGATATATATACAATATCAAAATGCCAAATGTGCTAAGATAAATCAAAAGAAATACAGACATACTTGGCAATATGTAAGAAACAAAAGAATTTTTAAAAAAGAATCCAGAAAGTGACTATTACAACAGCTTGAAAATAGCTAAAAGAAGAAAAAAAAGTTCAGATTCCTTCATATGTATTATATATAGCACTTTTTAAGAAAACAGAAGTAAAAGAAATTAAAATAAGAGAAATACTAATTAAAGGTTTTATTCTAAAAGAAATACAGAATAGACTGAAACAGCTTCTAAGCATAAAGTCAAAACAGCAGTTTATAAATGTAATAGCAGGAATGGCCTAAGATACATTCTAAAAACAAGTATAAAGAATCTGATATAAAAAAATTAATAAATAAGAAAAAAATAAAGAAATAATAGGTAGAATAAAAAAAAAAAATTTTTGAAAGGCACCAAGTAAAAAAGAAAAACAAAATTAGCAAAGAATAGAAAAAAGAAAAGAAAAGTAAAAAAAAAAGAAAACCAAATAAAAAAAGAAAAACAAATAAAAAAAGAAGCATAGAAGACAATTTTAGAGCTTGTTATAAAAAAAAAAAGACCTTTCTATTTTGAACTTTAGGTAGTTAGAAAAGCAGCTTACTTCTGCTTAAAGTAATGCAGCAAGTTGCATTTAAGTACCATTAGAGTGGCTGGGTAATGTTAAACTTAGATGTTAATTGCAAATGTAATTTCAAAATCTTAATAAAGTATTAGTATAACTGCTTAAAGAAAAAAAAAATTTACAAAATGAATTTTTTTTTTTTTTTTTTTTTTATAACTATAAGCAGTCACATTAGTACTTTATTAAGTTTTTGGAATTACATTTGTAACTACATACATTTCTTTAATATCTAAGTCTAGCATCACCCAGCCACCTTAATGGTACCTAAGCGCAACCTGTCACATTACTTCAAACAGAAGTAAGCTACTTGTCTAACTACTTAAAGTCCATAATGAAAGGGTTTTCTTCCTTCTATGACAAGCCTCAAAATTGTCTTCGTTACTTCTTTCTCAACTTGTTTTTCTTTTTCTCTTCTTTCTTCTTTTTTCTTTTCTGTTTTTTTCTAGTCTGCCTTTTTTTTCTTTTCTGCTTTCTTCAGAATTTCATCTTTTTTCTTTTTACTTTTCCCTGTTATTTCAACTTTTTTCTCTCATTTGATAATTTTTTCACAGTGTATTCTTCATACTTGTTCATAAAATATGTTCTAAGCCATTATTACTACTGTATTTGCAAACTGCTGTCTTGATCTTGTGTTTAATAACTCTGTTAGTTTGTCTTGTGTCTCTTTTGGAATTAGGTTTTTTATTAGTGCTTCTCTTATTTTAACTTCCTCTGTCTCTGTTTTTCCAAAAACACTATATATAAAATATGTAGGGGAATCTGAATCTTTTTTTTTTTTTTAATTTCTTTCATGCTATTGCAATAGTTATTTTTTAAATTCTTTTCTAGAGATTTCTTTGCTCCTTGCATATTGCCAAGTGTGCTTGCATCTCTTTTACTTTGTCTTGGCACACTTGGCATTCCACTGTTGTATATATATCTGGCCTTCTTTTGTTGAGTTCTTCTAAGGTTGGAAGTTTATCTATTATATACTTAATAAATGCACTTCTTCTGGCACTACTTCTTCTTGTTGTACAATGTATTTCTTTGGTCATCTTAAGCCTTTTCCAAAAATAAGTCCAATCATATATTGTGATTTCTGCTTTTGGCTTTAGGTCTTTAACTGTTTTAATTTCTTTTCACTCTGCTTCTAGTCTTGCATTTATTACTAACTGCAAAGCAGTTTTGCTAGTATGTCAGTTCGTCTGTTTTTCTACTCTAAGTAGTACTTTATCTCTTTACAACTGACTTTTTTAGCCTGTATTATTTTCCTACTTATTGTCTCCTTCTTTGTCAAACTATCTGCTTTATCATTCCATTTGTCTTTACTATGACTTTTCACTTTAACTAAATCTATCTGAATGTTTTTTGTCTTGACTAGATCTTTAATTTTTATTAATCACATTGCATTCATTTTCTTAATAATCTTGCTTCTGTCTGCTTGTTCTAGGCTTTTACTGATATTTCTTTTTGTGGCATTACTATCTCTATATAACTCTATATGCTTTTCCTTAGATATTGTTAGAATCGCTATCCAAATTGCTACCAATTCTGCTATTATCAATGTTTGCCACCCTTCTAGTCCAAATGCTAACTCTTCTTCTGGCTATTCTTGTATCTCATCTGTTTGAACCCATTTAATACCCATATTGTTCTTAGATAATGGTTCTTTTCTATCTTTTCTATTAGCTATGCCATCAGTGTATATTGTATATTTGTTCTTGTTTCTTATTATGTTTCTTTCTAGAACTTTTGTTATTTCTCAACTAATATTTTCTTTAAGTTTTTGTAACTTGATAATTTCTACCTCTAGTTCTTCTATCATTGTAAGGTCTCTTAATTTGCATTCATTTATTTTTAGTCTATTAATTTCTGTCTTGTCTATTATTTGGTCTATCACTATCTTAATTTGATTACTATCTTTACTTATTAATCTATCTAAAATTACATAAATGTTTCTGTTTAATCTTATCTATTGCTAACAACTATTTTCTATTTGTTCTTCTTTACTTATACACTCTTTATATCTGTTGATTTTAGTTGCTACTTCATTCTCTTTGCACTTTATTTGCCAGTATTCAATTAGTGCCTTTTTCTTTTTTACCACCTTTCCGAGCTGTCTGTGGTCCTATGTGCTATATACTATCTACTCTTTTCTTTTTCTATCTTCTGATATATGTTCCTATTTGACTTGCATTGCCTGAGTATTTTGTTCACCTATTCTATTGTATCTTTGCACTACTCTACTCTCTGGGCTGTTAAGCATTTTTGATTCAATTGCTTTGAACTATTCTGCTTTTTTTCCTTTACTTGATTGGTCTTGATAGCCTTTTAGTTGCTATCATGTGATTAGTTTTTCTCCCTTTGCATCGAGTAGTTGGTTCAAATATATTAGACCAGATTCATTCACTCTAACTGCTCCTTTTTTCCACAATTGTGTGTTTACTAATTCTTGTATTTTAGTATCATGTCCAATTATTGTCCATAGTTTACTTTCTGTTTTAATATTTATTTTTAATTTTCTTGCTTTGAGTATTGTAAGGCATGCTAGATTGTTTTTGAAGTATGTTTCAATTTCTGTCTGTTCTTTTGCCTTTCATATGTCTTTCATTAAACCTGCTCTTTGACAGCCTTGTGTTATTCTTAGTCTTGTTAGCTGTTCAAGACTGTCTTGTCTGTTCAGTCTTATCAGAAGGCCACTTATTTGTTTTATAATTATCTTTTGTCACAATGTTCTACAGCTGCCAAGGTCTTTGTGTTCCATTATACAGTTTTCTACTGTTCTTTGCAGACTGCTCTTTTGTTTTGCTAGACTTATTATTAGTTGATGTATTTCATTTAGACTTCTGTCTGACATCTTTGTTAGCTGCAACATATAGCTTAGTTTGGGTATTATTATCATATTGTTTATATATGCAATTTGACTTGTTGTTATTTTTTTGTACTTTAGATCTCTTATAGTTTGGTTTACTATTCCTTTTGCCTTTCTCTTTACTTGTGTCTCTCGCATTCTGTTGTTTAACTATATTTCCAATGAACAGACTATTTTTTGTTTTGGTTCTTCTATTATCTTGCTTTTCCTATATATTACTGCTCTTTCTTCTTTTCAGACTTTTGTGTTCATTATTATTAATTTTGACTTTGATCTATTTATCTTTATATCATTCATTTCAAAAAACTCTTCTGCTATTTCTAAGATTTCTAATAATTGCTTTTTACTGCTTGTAATCCATGTTGTATCATCTGTATATGCAATTGCAGCTTGATAATATTTTGTAATATTGTTGCATTGCATACCTTTTTGCAACTGTTGCTCAACTGCATACTTTAAACTTTCTTCTTCTTGAATTCTCTCTAATAATAGATTATAGAAGAGATGCCATATTAATAATAAAATTATTTTGTCTTGGTCTATTTCATCTTCTGCTATTAATTCTTCTGTCAGGCCATAGGCTGTAATTATTCTTAATTGTCTCTTGTGAAAAAGATTCAGTATATATTTGATTGTTTTCTTGGGTATTTTGACTCTTTGCAATGCTAGTTCAAAGCTTTCAAGAGGGACTGAGTTGAATACCTTTTTCATGTCTTGCAGCAGTATCCATATTTCTTTATCTTTTTCTTTTGCTTCCTCTATTATCATGTTTAAAATCTGTACTGGTTGCTCTGTTGAGTTTCCTGAAAGGCCTGCAAAATTTGGTCCTCTAAGTATTTCTCTTTCTATAAATACTTTGGCAAGCCTTTTTATTACCACCTTTGTTACAATTTTTCTGAACATTTCAATTAGTGCTATCAGGTGGATGTTGTTTAAGCTATATCCCCACTCTACATCTTTTGGTATCAGGTAAACTTGTGCTATTTTCCACTTCATTGGAATTTCTCTTACTTCTAAACATAAGTTTGTAAAACTTCTAAAGGCTTCTTGTGTTTTCGCTCCTACTTTCTTAATCAATATATAGCTTATACCTAAAATCCCTGAAGCTGTTTCTGTCTTTAACTCTCTCAGTACTTCTTTCTATTTTTTTTCTTTAATTTTCTTTTCGACTTTTATATACCATTCCTCTTTGATGCTTTTTCTTGGTTCATATATTTCTTTCTACTTTTCTGTCATTGCTTCTAACTTGGTGTTTCTTTTTCTAAACTGCATTTTATAATATTCTGCTACATTTGTCTTTATCTCTTCTGGTTTTGTTATTAGATATGTCTTCTCTTCTTCTTGCTTGATAAGCCTATTAAGCATTATCTTTTTATACAGTTTATTTAAAAGACTGACAAGCATTTTTCCTTGGTTCATTTTAATTATTTCATATCTTTTATCTATATTCTCTTCTATTTGTCTCCTTTGTACTTGTTCCTAGTCTTTCTTCTTTTTTTTCTGCAGAAGCTTTTGTTATCCTTTTATATCTTCTATCTAGGCATGTGACCAATGCCTCTGTAATTTTAGCAGTTTTGCACCTATCTTGTTGGCTAGTACTTTTAATTGTTCATTTGTCTTGCTTTTTTCTTCTTCTGTTACTTCTTGGTCTTTCTTTATCTTTGTGTATTTGATTAATCTTTGTAACTTTACAATATCTTTTTCTCATTGTTGTGTTTTCTGACTAGTTCTTCTATTTGTTATTGTGTTGTATATTCTTTTTTTGGGTATATGCTTATTGGCTGCTGTGATAATTGCTTCTTCTATAGTATTCCATATACTATTTATTTTGTCTGTATGTTTCTCTATATCTTGCATCTTTATTTGGATGTTTTTTAGACTTTCTTTTATTACTAATCACTTTTGCAGCTTCTGCATATAATTTTTCCAATTATCTGGTTTTGCCTAATTATATAGATATAGTGTTCTTGATTGTCTTTTTCTTTTAACCTCTGCTTTACTGTTTCTTCCTATTATATATTTAATTTATATTTCTGCAATTATAATTTTATGATCACTTTCTGTAATTCCTTCTGTTTCCTTTATGTTTGCCCTTTGCAAACCTGATGCCAATTCTTCTAATATTCAAATATAGTCAATTCTTGTTGCAGCTTCTTTGTTTGACTATGTGTACTCTTGGCTTGTTGGATGCATATTTCTATATATATCTATAAAGTCTTGTTTTCTTATCTAATTAAAGATTGGCAGTCTTTTAAAGTTTGCTGACTGTAGATGTTGTCTGTTTAATGTATTGTTTGCTGTATAATTGAAATTACTCATAATCATGAATTGTGTTTGTCTTTTCTATTTAGTAACTATCTTTACAATCTTTTGTTGGATATTTTTCTCTATTGTTTTGTTATTTAGTGATATATAGACTTCTATTACTATTAACTTCAGTTGCTTGAAGTATAAAGTGATTTCTATTATATATTTGCTTATTCTTCTAACTGCACCCACATGTTTTTTCCATTGTTCTTCTATTAGGATTCCTACACCTGATCCTTTTTTCTTATCTTTTGCTGCATTTGTCCAGTACCTTGTATAGTTTTTGTTTGATGCATGCATTAAAAACTCTTTTTCTTTTTTAGTAATGTTTGTTTCTATAACTCCTAATATTGTAATTTCCTTCTCTTTTGTCTAGCTGAGCAGATTTTCAAGCTTCTACCTATTAGTTTTTAGATTATTAATGTTATGACATACTATTTTAATCTCTTTCTTTTCTTGTTTCCATTTCTCTCTTAATTGATCTTGTTTTGTTTTTATGTTTCCTACTTTTTCTTTCTCTTTTCTAGTTTTTTTTTCTTTTTGGTGAGGAGTTGTTATACTTTTTTCATATATTTCTTTTTCTTTTTATAAAAAACCTTCAATTTTCTTATCATTTTCATTAGTTCAACTGAGGTGCCATCTCTTGTCTCTAGCTGTATTTTCCCTATTGCTTTGTCTTGCTAAACTTTAAGCTTATCTAACCTTTCTAGGATTCTTTAAAGCAAATCTTGCATTTGTGGATTGAAGTTGTCTTCTTTTGTTTGTTTTATTTGGCTGCTACCTTTACTTTTATCATTTTTTCTTTTGGTTGTTTTTTTTTTGTCAGGCTTTTGCTCTTCTTCATTTATATTAATAAATGTCTCTTCTGTATTTGTATGTCTTTGACTGTTACTACCTTCTTTTTTCCTATTCCACTTTTCTTGAAAGTCTTTCCAATATAGAAGGTAGTTATTAAATCTTATTGGTTTGGATTGTGCTGTTTTTATTTCTTCTTTTGATGCAAAGGTAATTGTTGCTACTCTTCTTTAGTTTTTATTTTTGTTAGATGGTATTGTAATAGAATTTATTTTTTTTCCCTATATTAGTATATATTTATTTTTAGCTCTATATTATATTTTATAATTTTCTTAATATTTTTACATAGTTTATAGATTATTTTATTAGTTTTAATCGCCTATTT
>CAJVQA010004310.1:0-17839 GCA_910591915.1 Cetraspora pellucida | reverse complement strand
CATATTTTATATTATCAAATCTAGGTAAGTTTTAACCACTCTAGTAGGTTTAGGTTGCAGATAAATTAGATAAATTAAATAATAATTTCATCTATAGTCTGAGTCTTATTCTTGTAAAAAATTTGTAAATTGGCTCTGGCTGTGTCAACTCATGTAGTTGTCATAACAAATTATTAATAAAGATAAAGGCAAAACCTCATCTTAATACCAAAAAAAATAAAAAATAAAAAATAAAAATCAGTAAAAAAAGTTAAATTCAATATAATATTAAATAATAATAATATTTTTTATTTTATAAATTATAATATTTATATATTGTTTTAGTTAAATAAAGTATATATGCAAAATTATATACAGTCAGACCTCTTTATAGTTATTTTTTTTATAATTATATTTGTTTATAATTATATAAAATTTTAAAACTGACTTATACAATACTTATAAAATTTAAGTATAAATTCTTTATAAGCACAAATTCTTAAAATTAAAAGTATAATTATGAAGATGTTTAATAGTATTAAATATTATAAATAATATTTATATTAGTAGATTATTATATAAAAATATAACAACTTAGTAAAATAAATATATTATTTTTTTTAAGTAGTAGTTTGTAAGTTTAAATCCTATTAAAAATAAAAATTTAAAAAAGTGTTTATATTATAATAATTGTTCTTTATTGATTAGTTGAAATAAAATAATTATAATTATAGTTATATAAGTATAACTGCTAAGTTATAATATATTTATATAATTTTAGTTATTTAGAATAATGCAAACTAATAATTATTTTTTATAGAGAATATGTTTAAAGTATTAAATATTCTCAAATCCAAAAATATCTTCTCTTGAGAACTTAAAGACATCAGATTTCTAATACTGAGAAGAGTCATAAAAAGTTTTGGATCAAAATTTGCTCAAGTAAATCAAAATCTAATAATTTTGCAAATATATTCTATATAAATTAATAGGAGAAACTGTTGATTTTATATAACTAATTCTTCACTCTGTGTACAATATATAAAAATATTAATTTACAATACCAAATCATGCTACTAATATATGTTATAATAATAAAAATGATGTAGGATTATAAACTAGTAAAATGATCTAATATAATAAATTAATTTTTTTATTTATTGCACTCCAAGTGAAGGATTAGTCATGTAATATCAATAGTTCCTCTTATTGTATAAATCCAAATTCCTGATCATTTTTATAAAATTTCTATTTTTATTAGTTTGTATTGAACTTACTATCAACTATTACAACTATTTATATAATTAACAAAACAATACTATGTATTTAATTTGATAGAAAAATACCTTAAAATTAAAAACTAAGCACTTAATATTTTAAATCAGATTTATATATAAGTTTTATTTTGATCTTTTTTGTTTATATTTTGTGTAATTGTTTTTTTTTATATTGCCATATAAGTCATAAGAAAAATTTATCTATTACTAATATAAACCAATTTCTCATTAACTTATTTATATATTAAAAACAATATTACAAGTTCTTTTTAATAATATAGCTTTTCTTTAAAATATTAGATTTAACATTGTTAGAATTAATATTACTAGAAATCCAAAAGCTACAAGTAGCTAGTTTTGGTCTTGTTGTTAGTGCAAAGTTGGCAACCCTAGTAAAGAGTGAACAATTTTTGTTTATTTATTTTTCCTGATTTGTACAGTCTAATTAACTTGACCTGTCCTTCTTAAAGTACCAAAAAGGCTATAGATTTTGTTTATTCAGTGTGTTTTCTTTTGTATTTTAATATAAATTTACTTCTATCAAAACCAAACTATTTGAAAAACTTTGAGTTAGTTACAAAAATTTTTTCTGACTGAAGTGGAACATTACACTACTTCAAAAAACTTGCAAAGCACATGTAATCAATCAAAACAGTAAACATCAAAAACTAACAAGCAGCCATGTTTCAGATATAAAAATTTACAACAAACAGCAAAAGAAAACAACAAACATCAAGTCATATACAAACCTAAATTAGAGAATAGATAGTCAAACAACAAAAATACAAAAATAGATCAAACAAATTAAGTAATCAAATAGAGATAATCAATAAACAAAGCCTAATTCAGCAGATGCAAGGAATGGGTAGCAAATTGCATAGATACTTAAACTGCAGTAAATTAAATTGCATCCTGGAAACATCCATGACTAAAGAACCAAGTAACTTAGAAACTATAGTAAAAAACTTAGCTCTTGATGATCCCTAAAAAATTATAGCTAAAGATCTTTTACTATATAGTCAAATACGTGAAGCCTTGAGATATGCATCTAAAGAGACAAAACAGTATCAAAAAAACTATTAAGAAGTGAGCCAATAAAATTAAGATAACAAGTCAAAATCTAGACTCAGTTGATTACATGTTAAGTTTAAACAAAAAGAAAATAAAAAAAGTAAAGAGCAAGATAGAGGATATTGAAGAAAGTAATAGAAATAAAAAAAATTATTCTAGTATAATATCAAAGAAAAGATGACACAATGATGACAGATACAAAAGTAAACAAGAGCATAGAGCAAATAGAAATATTTGATATAAAAAAGTATCAAGTAGTAGCACAACAAACAGAACTAACAAGTAGAAACAAGAAACTACTTATAAATAAAAATAATCATATAGAAGTGTTAAATAAAAAAGAGCACAAGAAGAGCCTGGAAATCTCACAAGAAAGTATAATCCAAAGTGTCAAAGAAACAGCCAAGCAGAAAGAGTTAAAAATCAAACCAGTAGCAACATAGCTAGAAGACAGCCTCTGGTTATCTAAAAACAGAACTTGTAACAAGAGTGCTTTCTTCAAAATGAAAATTACATTCTTTAAAGTTCTAAGAGAAAATAAAGAATACTGAATCAACTATATGAAGTGGGTTCTTAGAAGCAATGAACATATTATAACAATTGAAAAAGAATTTCAAAACAGTAATAGTTGGATAGTTGCTGATTTTAATTGTAAATATAGCAGAAGAGCATTAAGTGAGCACATTAAAGAAAAAGAAAAAGACTGGTGCAATCTTATTCCAGAAGAGATTAAAATTTCAGAAAAGAAATCCAACATATATTATAAAGAAAGTAAAGAAGTAATAAAACCAAAATACAAAAAAGGATACCAAGTGGCCTTAAGTTCACAAAAAGAGGAATTTGACTTACACCTTAAGGAAAAAGTATAAAAACCTAGCTTCAGCAATAAGGAAAAAGAAAGATAAAAATTACAATATTTGACAATTTGGGATTTGCCAGTAAATGTTAAGTATGAAGAAATAGAGTATATATACAGAAGCCTTGGCAACATACATATAGTAAAAGTCAAAAGATCAAATTTAAGACACTGGCAATAATTGAGGTCACAAGCAGTAATGATGAATACACCCCATGGTCATTACCATTAGATAATAACAAGTTAGTCTAAGTAACTCAAAAAGAAGAAAATTATGAACAAAGAAACAGACAAAGTCTTTATATAGCCAAACTACTAGAACTTTCCAAAGAAGCTTCAGAGATGTTGCTTTTGCAAAGTTTAAAAAGTAAAGGTGCAAAATCAGCATATATTCCTACAAACAGGAATAGTAACCCCAAGAGATTTGCAATGATTACATTCGCAAGTTAGAAAGAATTAGAAGAAGTACAGTCTAAACCAATAAGGTACAACAACCAGTTTTTTGAAAAGACTATAAGGTTAAAGAAAAATAAGAGAAAAAATAAGAACAATTAACAGCAATTATAATAATGAGTGAAAAGAAAACAATACTCAGAAAAGAAAATACAAATATGAAGAAAAAAGAGAAAAAATGAGAAATCAAAAGAAGAAAAACAAAATTGTGCAAAAAGATGACACAGAGCATTAACAGAAAGGTTATTGTTAAGAATACTTAGCAGACTTGACAAATTAGAAGTGCATAAAGAGGATAACAGCATGGTAGTAAGATGAAAAATGGCAAACTGCTCCTAATAGATGCTGAAGTTAACTTAAAGTTAACAGATATAGAGATGTGCTCCTTTTCACAAGTTCAAGTAGTCAAAACAGAAATAATGCAAAAAAACACTATATCTAAAAGAAAACTTTAAAAAAAATAAAGTGGAGCTACTGAATATAGATAACAATAAAAAAAAAGAAAACAAATAGATAAAGATAATTCTTAGCAAGAGACTAGAAATATGCAATATAGAATTTGTACAGAAAGAAGTTATGAAATGAAAAGATAGAGCTTAAACTAGCAACATACAACATTAATGGCCTCAAAGCAAATAATCCAAAAATAGAAGCACTATATGAATAGATGATAGATAATGAACTTGATATTATAGAACTATTAGAAACAAATATCTTAGCTAAAGAGGAATTTTTTCTAACTAGAAATTTAAAAGTTTTTGAACAAATGCATGTTTAGACAAAAAGAAAGGTTCAGGTATAGGTTTGCTAATTAGCAATCAGTGGGAAAAACACTTGGAACCTATAGACAAACTAAACGAGTATATAATCTCAGCTAGTTTTATGTTTAAACAGCTAGTGATTATAGTTATAATGACTTATTTGCCACCAAATAACAAAGAAAAATGAAGACAAATTCAAAGAACAATTATAGACAAATATATTAAAAGACTTGAAAGAACACAAATAGTAATTATGGGTAATTTTAATAGTATAGTAGATGTTAACTTAGATAAATTGACAAAATTAAGGAAAAATTAACCAAAACCAAACCCATTGTTGGGTTGGCTTGAAAGACAAGAATTTAGAGATACATTTAGATTAATAAATTCAGAATCAAAAGAATTCTCATAGTTGGTTCAAGAATTAATTATATTTGAGTTACAGAAGAACTAGCAAATAATCTTTACGAAGCAAAAATTCAGCTAATGGATATATATACAAACAGTGATCATAACACAGTAGTAGCAAAAATAGAGTTGGATCACTTAAATACATCATACAGTGCAGCAAAAATTAAAAGAGAAAACATCAAAAAAACAGTAATTATGTATAACAAAGCAACCGAAAAAGATTAAAATAACTATAAGCAAAATTTTAATAAGCAATTAGAAAAGAAAATTTCCATTTAAGATTTGGAGAAGTTTTCTCAATTAGAGGAAGACATTAGAAATGAGAAAAATATAAATAAATAGTGAGATGCAATCAGCAATTACATCATTACAATAGCATACAGATACCTTCCAAAAAAAAAAATTCAAATGCAGCATTTAACAAAAGAAAGAAAACAAAAAAAGTGCAATTAGAGAAAATGCTTATCCAGTTAGGAAGATGAATAAATATTAAAAGAAAAACATTAAACTAGGTTACTTAGAAGACTACATAAAAGACCTAAATAAAGAAATTATTTTCATTAATCAACAGCATGGAATCTATATAAACCTGACACATGAGGTTGGCCCTGTGAACTTATTAAGAATTTAAAAGGTTGGTGGAAGATACTTTGTACAAGAAGGGCCAGTGAATTAGACAACCAAAGAAGAAAAGAAATTAAAAAAAGCATAGAAAAAAGATGCCAAATGATTAATAGAAAGCAAGGCAAAATGCTAATAAGTCTACTAGATAAACTATTAAAAAAAATTAAAATAGATAGACTAATAGGAGAGGTAAAGGGATGAAAAATTATTTATAGAATCAACAGAAGTTTTAGAAAAGACAAAAGAACACTACCAAAACCAGTTTAGAGTAAGGCATTTTAACCAATAAATTTTTAAAAAATAATAATTAGAAGTATACAAACCTAAAAGAACAATAAAAGAAGAATGGTATCAAGATCTAAAACAAAATATTACAGAAGAAGAATGGAGTAAAATGTTAATAGGCCTTAAAAAGAAAACAGTATCAGGAATTTCAGGCATTATATATATACTAATCCAAGCAGCAGAACCTAAGTCCCAAGCAATCTTCAGAAATTTTGCAGAAATTTGTATTAAAATAGGCAAAATTTCAGATAAATGGAAGATTTCACAGATATATCCAATTCCTAAGGAACCGGATTGGCATTACAATCTAAATAACATTAGACCAATTAGGGGCCTGCAAATTGCCTATTTTTGAGGCCCAGCCCAGCCTGCAATTAGGGTTAAAAATTTTTTTTAGGCCTGGACTGGCCCGCATTTAGGGTTACTATTTTTTTGCTAGCCTGGCCTGGCCCACATATGTCAAATTTTTTCTTCAGCCTGGCTCAGCCTGCAAAAATTTCATATATAATTTTACAAATTTTTAGGCCTGCACTGGCCTGCAATTATAAAATTTTGCAAATTTTTCAGCTCAGCCCGGCCCACAATTATAAAATTTTGCTTTAGGCCCAGCTCAGCCTGCAAAAATTTGTGGGCTGGCTGGGCCAGGCTGGGCTGTGTGACCCAACACAGGCCTCTAAGACCAATAGCACTTTTAGAGACCTTTCAGAAGTGCATAACAAAAATTTTAACTAAAAGGTTAACAAAGGTCTTCTGTAAAAGAACTATACTTAAAGGACCAAACTTTGCAAGACTGCCAGGAAACTCAACTGAGAAGCTAGTGCATATTATAAATGCAATAATGAAAGATGCTAAAGAGAACAATAATGAACTATAGTTAGTTCTGTAAGATATGAAAAAAGCTTTTGATTCAGTATCACTAATTGCTTTAAAAAAAGCAATAGAAAGAATTAAGTTGCCAGAAAAAACAATCTCAATGATATTAAATTTATTTCAAGCCAAAAAATCTAAAATAATTACACATTAGGAACATACAAAGGCATTTGTAATAAATGATGAAATTGAACAAGAGGAGGTACTCTCACTATTAATATAGAAAGTATTCTATGATCTACTACTAAAAAAAATACAAAATGATGTAGGTCTAAGTTATACAATAGTAGTAGCAATTCCAAATAACAACAAGCTAAACTACACAACAGAGATGAAATTACATCAGGCAGTAGTGGCATTTATTGATGATACAATATAGATAGCAAGTAATAAAGAGCAAATAAAGCATATATTACAAATTGCCAAAGATTTCTTTAAGCTTAATAACATTCAGGTAAATAGAAAGAAATCAAAACTTATTATAATAAATCCAAGTAAACCAAAAGAAAATAGAAAAGTTAGATTAAATAATGAATAGATTTTTGAAGAAGAAAAAACCAAAATAACAAAATTCTTAGGAATTTGTCTGAATAATAAACTTAATGAAGGCCAAGTAAAAACAAGAGCCAAAGAATTAGTGTGTTCTACAGTAAGGCTACTCAATACCAAAAAGATAACAGGTGCTCAGATATCATATATAAACAATATGTGTATAATGCCAAAGTTGATATATATGCTTCAGGTATCAAAGCTTTTGAAAAAAGCAATCGATTTATACAAGAGCCTATAATAGGGGTAGCTAAACACAAGTTAGAAATTGTAAGAACAATAAGCATTAGTGTAATTATTCATAGAAATCTGAGCAACTGTAATGCATTATGGGACCAACTGCTAATTAAACAAATTACAAGTTTGCACATATAAATTAATTCAGCAGGTCCTGAAGAAAAACTAACAAGAATTAAAATTAATCAGAATTTGCTGCTATTAGGAGCAACAGAAACAAACTAGCAGAAAAACTCAGCAAAAGTATGCAGCAACTTATGGAAAAACAATTTAGCATGTCAGCTAATGCTAAGAGCTAAAAAGTTATGAATATTATTTAATTTTAATAATATAAACATAAAAAAAACAGAAAAAAAATTAAAAATTGCAGATGTGTTAAAGGACAAGTTTATATTACAAGTAGCTTTGGCAGTAAGAAAGCTTAATATATTCTTAATAAATCAATTTATCAATAAAAAAGTCAATAAAATGATTTTATGATAGCAGCTCAAACTACTAAGGAAAAAATTGAGCAAAGGAAGACTAGTAAGATGGTTTAAAAGAATTGAAGAAACCATGCTAGAAGACGAAAGTAATAGACAACTCAAACCAGAATTTATATTACCAGAAGGAAATAAAGAGTTATTACTACAGACAACCTTAGACAGGTGCTCAAATGATAACAGAAAAAATGAATTGGTTGTACTAAAAGCACTATGAATAGGAAAAGAAAAAATCCTAATAATTAGAAAGATAGTTGCAAACACATCCAAAAAGGTGCTTACAGAATATTGAAAAGCAAACTACAAGAAAACAAAACAGGCAAGGTTTTGGAAAAATGTAATAGTTGTAATTTAGATCAAATTAAAGAACAGAAAAGCTGTAAAAGGTGAAATAATAGAAAAGACATTCAAGGCTCTTTATCAAGATTTATTAGTAAGAAAAAAATGCCCAAACTCAAAGTAGAACAAGAAATAATAAGGAAATTAGAATACAATAAGTCAATCAAACTAAGCAAACAGGAAAGTCCAGTTAAAGAGATAGTATGTAAAGATTTAGATATAGAGCTTATTAAAAAACAATGACTTAGTCAAGTACTTAAAGAAGAGCTAGTTCATAAAAATCAAAGAAACAAACTAGAAAACAATAAAGAGCTGATTTTCTATACAGACAGATCACTCAAGAAATCAGTAACAGAAAACTTAATAGAGAGTGATCACATAGGAGTAGAATAGGTACAAGTAGATAGTAAAGAGAAAAAAGTAATTGATAAAGGTACAATTAGTGCATGAAATTGGCCTTCATCAACAAAATCAGAGTTGCTTGTAATCTGATATATGCTGCTAATAACACTAAGAAAGAAAAAAATCAAGATTTATACTGATAGTATGTTAGCAATAACAGGCCTTGACAAAGGTAAAAAGCTAAAATCAAGTAGACATTGGATCAAAGAAAAGAATTATAACATTAAGAGAAGTATTCTAGAATTTTTTAGTTTAAAAAAATTAAATTTAAATTTAGTTAAAGTAAAAGGACATAGTTGTATATGGAATGATAGAGCAAATAAATTAGCAAAAAAGAGAATAAAATAGATAATGCTGATAGAATAATAGAAGTGCTACCTTCAAATTCAAATGTTTCACTCTGCTGGGAGAATTTAGTAATCGAAAGCTTGACAAGAAAGTTCATCAAAAATGTACTAGAACTTAAAGTCAGAGGTTCACATCATCAATTCAAAAACAGAACCAATCTTGAAAAAAGAAGAACATGACTGGTCAACATTATGACAAAGCATTAAGGATCAAAGTAAAACAAAATGTACAAGTATAAAAAGAAATAGAAAATTAGCAATGCTAATTAAATATGTAAATGAAAAACTATCTGTACTTAAGACCTTGACACAAAGATAACCAGATCTATACAAAAACACAATTTGTATACTTTGTAATAAAGACCATGAAGAGAATCAAGACCATTTAGCAACATGCAACAAGCATAAAAAAGAGTGAAATGATACAGAAAATATGTCAATTGATTTGATATGGATAGTATTTGCAAAAAAAACCCAGAGAAAGACAAGTAAAGAAGAACTTAAAAAACTTTTATGGGGAATCTCAAAAGAAGAAAGATTAGTAAGCAGATCCAAAATCATTAAAGGTCTAATACAAGAAAAAACCAAAAAGTTAGTACAAGATATTATACAATCTTTAAAGGAAACCAAAAACTTTATAACAGTGTTCATAAATGCAGTATAGAATGGGTTCTTTGAAAACATATAGAAAAAATAGTGTAATATTGTTGCCAATTGAGAAAAATTAGTAAAAATTAAAACCACAATTAAAAAGAAAAAAAATAACAAAAAACAAAACCTTCTAAACAAGAAAATATAAAAAGAAAGAAAGGCTTTAAATATTGATAAACAAAATCAAGCCTTGAGGAAGAAAAAAGTGAAGAATAAGGTTCAAATCCAGGAAACATAGCTTGATTTAGTTTTTAGTTTTGTAAATAGAAATATAAAACCCTTCTTTTAAGGTCTTACTGGCTAGCTTGATATAGCTCCGGACCAAAAATAAACATCTGGCCTGTGTGGCAGACCACTTTTAGGCATTCATAAAAGTAGCCAGAAGATGTCGAACCAAAATTTAAGCCAACTTTGTACAACTTGTATATAAGAATCTTAATAAAGGTGATTGGCAAAGCTGTTTAAGTTAAAAAAAAAAAAAACTTATTTATACATTTTAAATTACTTTTTTATAAATTTGATATTTTATTAATAAAAATTAATATATTTGTTGTATAAAAGAATTTAAACCTAATGTACTTAGCTAAAATATACTATAAACTTAGCTCTAAGAATTGTGATATATATAATTTATTATATATATGATTAGTATTCTAATTATTTTAATAATATAGTATATATGCTATTTTTTTAATAGACAATTAATTCTTTGTAGATAGGTTTACTATAATAAAGATTTAAATAGTAATACAGAGTATATAGTCAGGAACAGCACTTTTAGAACAAGAAAGAATATGATGAATTATTGCTTTGAATTCATCACATTATATAACATTGCTCAAAGCAAATGAGATAGATTCAATTTGGCACTGGTTAAAGATGGCCTTAAGAATGTTATCAGAGATGATTAAAGAAGCATATTGGTTTAATATTTATTTTGTTTATTTATAAAAATTAGAACTTTTATTAATTTTTATTTTTATTTCTAGAACAGGTTACAATTTAAATATAATTTGAATTACAATATAAGACAATTCTGAGTTCTAATTATTAGAAGAGCAGAACTATTTCTATTCTAATTATTAAAGACCAGAATTCTATTTACTATAGAGTGAAGAAACAATATTTTTATAAAAAATTCTCAAGTGAAAAGAAGAAAACTTAGAAAACAGCTTTGACACTCATTTTTTCATTATTATAGACTATTTTTTCCTTATTTACTACCACTTTTTTCTTTTTTTTACAATTTATTTGTTGTTACTTTAGAATTTTTTCTATTATCCTACAACAACACACAACCTAGCATATGACAATGCATTGACATAGCCACAGACTTTATCTGTCAAGGTAATATTACCTTAACAGTTATATTTCAAATTGAGTAGATAGCTTTTCTTCAATGAATTAGTGTCATTACTTAATAAAAAGCCTGATTTGTCCTGAGTTATAGGCATTATAGTACAATGGTTTTTATGATGCATATCATGAGTTGTTATATATATTTTCTCAAGGTCCTAGGGTCAGATCTACTTATAACAATAGTTAATTTTGAGTTTTTATTTTGTAATACTCATATATATATACTTGTGCACATCTAAATGCATAATATAAAAATTGTTATATAAATTAATCATATTTAATAACACTAAAAAAATTATTTTGATGTATTATTTATTGCTAATAAAACCAAGATTGTAATATTACTCATAGTTTTTTATATATATTTTTTAATAATTGATAATATTTACATATGCTTAATACTTAAATCATCTGTATTTATATATGTTTTTTAATTATATAAGTAACAAACAGTATTGTACTTTAATAAGTTTAGCAATTTGAATTTTGCATTCTAGTTAAAACTTATAAGTCCAATATTCCTATTTGTAAATCCAAGTTGTAATTATTGAAAATATAATTAAAATATAATAAAGAATAAAGTGTTAGTAATGTTAAAAATTTATTGCATATTGAATATTTTTAATAAAGTTATAAACTATATATTGTATTAGTTAAAAAAATCTCTACTTGGATATTATTAAATTATCTTGATAAAGGACTTCAGGCGAAAACTTCTCTGCCCGAGCTCCTGATCTCGATTGAATCTCCTTGTCTCTGATTATCTAAGTAATTTATTATAAATATATAATAAAAATGTCTATTTAGATGCAATCTCTAGTTATTACTAATAAAATAAAAGTTCTTTTATTACTATATATAAAAAATAATAAATTTGAAAATAACTATTTATTTTTTTTACTATTAAGATAAGACCTTGCTTATATTTTTATTGCTAGTTTTAAAATTAATAACTATATAAATAATTAAGTACAAAAAATATTTCTAAATAAATGCTATAATTGCAACTAATAATTGCAATTATAAATAACTACATATTACTAACTATATAACTAAACTTTAAGTATAAAAATAAAAAAACTACATTTAAAACAACAACTCAAATATATTTATTTATAATCTAAACTATTTAAGTAATTATAACTTATTTATATTTGTATAGCTAAAATATAATTAAAGATATTATAGTTAATCTAAAGAATAATCTATATAGCAAATTTGCTAATAACAAAATTAATAAGTAAACAAGTATTAGTACTAATATATATATAATTAAGTAATCTATATTAACAAAAATATTTAGAAGTTTGACAAATATGTTTAGTATATCTATTGTTGTTATATTAAATTAAAATTTTAAATAATTATATTAATGCAATTATTTTTATAATTATGTAATAATTTTGTTATAATTTCAACTGATAAAACTATTAATATTTAGTACAACTTATTATAATTAATAAAACTTATAATAATTAAAAAATCTATAATAATTAATAAAATCTTTAATAATTAACAAAACTTTTAATAATTAATAAAACTTTGATAAAACTTATAATAACTAATAAAACATTAATAAATATAATTTAAATAAAACAAAAAGTTTAAAATATTTTTTAAAAAATTATATACTGTATATTTATATATATAAATATATATATATATATTTTATTATTAAAAACTAGCATATAACCTGTCGTGTTGCTCCAATTTTAAAGCATCTATATATAATATAGAATATGTAGATAAACATTATGAAATAAACTTTATGAGATAAATCATAAAGAAAAACCGAATGTTTTATATGCCATTGATCTACCCGAAGTAATAAAGTAATAAAAGTAACAAAAGTAAGAAAAATAAGATTTCTCTTACTTTTCATATAACCAATTACTCAGAACCTAAATGTGTAACACTAATTACAGTCATGCATTATGATCAGCATAAAACTGACCAATTAAAATTGATTTTTGTCTTCTAGTGTTTATCTCATAGTGTTTATCTCATAATGTTTATCTACCCATTCTATATTATATATAGATTATATTTTATAATAATATTTTATTAACAATTTGAAATTAGTTATTTTTTATAAAAATAAAAATACAACTAGTTATATATATAAGTTTTGGCTATCTATTTAAGTAATTTATTTTAAGGCTTTATATTAAATACTATATTTATATATATTAAAAGATTATTTATTTAAATATTTTAAAATTTGTTGAGTTAAACTTTAATCTACTATATATACTTTATATATACTAATTAAGTAATATATTTTTTTTCTTTTTGGATTTGTACTTAGATTATTATTAATTTTAGAATACATTACTGGATAATAAATTTAAAAAACCTTTTTTTAATAATCTACTTATTTTATAGTTCTATTAACACGATTATATTATTACAAAGTTTATCTAAACCTTAATGCAAACTATATAGCATATTTTTAGTACTTTAATATATTATTACTTTGTTCTTAAACTTCTAATTCAATATATTGTATTTGATCTAATATTCTTTTTTTCTAATTTGAATCTAGTAATTTAGTTTGTAATATTCTTATTTAAAAGTTTTTACCTATTTGGTTTCTATATATTAATATCTATTTTCTATATCTAATCTTATATTTGTATTATTAAAAGTTTTATATTACTTTTTTGTTTAAGTTTTTTAAAATAGACTTTTGTTTTTTAATTCTACAAATTTATATAGTTACAAGAACTTATATTGAATTTGTTGCTTGATAAATAGGAACCCTCATAGCAAAAGGTAGCAATGTGTTAAAAAAAATTTTTTTCTTAAAAATACAATTTCTTAAAGAATTAGAGTAATAGGCATGTAATTTTTATAAAATTACAGAATCAAAATTTTTGCACATTGCCACCTTTTGCTGTGATTGTCTCCAAATATGTTCTTTATATAGTATATTACAGAATAAAGTTAGCAATTAGAAAATGAGTAAAGTCAGAAAAATTCCAGAAAGAAAATGAACAAACATAAAAAATGAGTAAGTTTGGAACAAAATTTTGAATAAATTGCCAAAAATTTTTAAAAAAATAGCAACAGAAATTTTGATATTGAGAACATTAAATTATTTTTGACAACATTAAATTAAATAATTGTGTTCTCATGAGAACATAAATTTCAAAATAGATTTCCAACACTAACCCTACCTTGAATGGCTTAATCATGGGTTACATAGTAGAAAATTCTTTGTAGATATACATGAGGGTTGAAATTATTTTTCTCATGGCAAAAATTAAAATGGCAAAAATCATTTTTGATAGTCTAAAGTGTAAATAATTTAGAGTGTCAAAATTATTTTAGGATGTCATAAATATTTTAGAGTGTCATAAATATTTTAGGGTGTCGTAAATAATTTTAAGTGTCGAAATTATTTTAGAATATTATAATGACGAAAATATTTTTAAATGATGAAAATATTTAAAAATATTGAAATATTTTTGAATGTCGAAAATAAAAATGTAATCTTTAGATTAAATAATCTTAAGAAATAATTATCGTAAAGGTTTTTACTGCAGCTTTAGTCTACTGAATTCTTTTAGTAAAGTTTCTTATATATGTATATATGTTTTATTTATATAGATAAAAAAAATTTTATATGAAATAGCTTTTTAAAGTTAGATAATATAAATCCATTATATAGAAATAATAAAAACTATAAAAATAGTTGAATAAAGAACTAAAAAAAACTTGGCTACCAAGAAAAAAAATAATTCAACTATTAAAAAATTAAAAAATATAAATGAATAATACTAAAATATTTAAAGCTAAAACTAACAAATTTATACTTTACTTGTAGATGCATTAATAACTTCATGATATCATAATCCAATTTATCTTCCTCTAATTCTACATTACTATTGGTTGTTTTATTTGTTTTTTCTTCTAAAAAAGTATTGAAATTAAACATTTTTTCAATTTCTAAATCCCTATCATTATATTGCAAAAGATCGTCCAAATTTTCAGTATCAGATATATAATCGACATCAGTTTCTTCACTTTCTTCTCTATCATCAATAAACATATCGTTGTCAAACTCAACCATATTTGCATAATTTTCCATAATTTTCTCAAAGTCAAATTCAGAAATAGCGTGATTAATATAATTAAGTTCTTTTTGAGCATTGGTTATATAATAAGTATGTATTTTTGCTATATTTAATACTTTTTCAACAGTAATTCTATTATAAAAAGTATAAATTAAGTAATTAATAATAATAATTAGGTTAATTACTTTGTGTACTAATTAGATTAGTTTATTGTAGTTTGCAAAATTAGCACTCAGAAAATGTGTACCAGATTGCTTCTAAGCTACGAATCAAATTTTAAGATTTGGTATAATGTAACTTGATCGGGAAGATTCAAAACATATGTTCATTCTGCCAAAAATTAGTTATAACTCAAAAGTCAGCATAAAAACCCACCTTTTGTGCTCTAATAAAAAGTTTTTGTTAGACAATTTTACTATTATATCTATTATCACTAATTCCTAACCTTGACCCTAATTCTAACCTTAATGAATTTTAAGAATTTTGTCTGTATCACAAATCCAGTACACATTTTCTAAGTATGCAAAATTATACATAACTAATTTAATTATAATAAATTACAATAACAATTAGGTTTGAATTGTTTAAACTAATCTACATCAGCAAATTTTAAAATTGAAATTCTTTCGAAATATTTTACATCAATCGAAAGCTTTTGAAAGAATTTCAATTTTAAAATTTGCTAATGTAATTAGAGTATGATTAAATAATAAATATTAAACTGAGTTTAAGTATAATTATATATTAAATTAATATTTGAGATTAAAATAGTTACCTGCTTCATCTTTTCTGTGTAATTCAACTTAAAATTGAAAATATATGCTCACAACTTGCACTATGTAGAGTAATTGCTAATAAATGTAAAGCAAGTTTTTGTAAATAATGATCAGGCATTTTACAACCATTCCACCAAGTTTGTAGTGATTCAACACTTTCCATAAAAGTATAATTATAAGGTGGCTCAAATGCATCATACATTTTTATTTGTGCTACAAGTATATTAGCACTTGCTAATTCACCTCCAAGTTTTTTCCAAATTTCAAGAGCTGTATGCAAAATATCTTGAAATACTAAACTTTTTATACCCTTTCCATGATGTTTAGGATAGAAAAAGTAAGCTAAAAGATAAAATTTTATATTGAATTCTTTTCAGCGCTTGTTATAAAACTGAATACATTGCTTATGAAATTCAATACGTTCTGTTAAATCATTATTTTTAAGTGCATTAATAGCTATTCTATTTGAATTAAAAATAAAAAAATATCTGCAGTTGTGGTTACTTTAGATCCTGCTATTTTAACTGCATTTTTAGCAGGAGCTAAAACCTTTGCTAATACTTCTGCATTTGCCCAAAATTGATGATCATGTATAAGATTTTGTAATTCTAATGTCATAGCTGAATTGTCATTGTCTAAAATCTAAAATAGAATTATTATTAATTATCATTATTATTATATAAAGTTATTTTAAATAGATTACCTGTTTAATACAATTTTCTAAATTGAGAACTGATTGTATACGATTATATGCAGATGACTAATATGAACAAACAGAACTTTTTAACTCCCATTTATTTATCATAAAATTAATTATTTCATTATGCAGAATTGCACCAGATCGATGAGATGCATGAAAATATATAACAAATGATTGATATTGTTGTAATACTTTTTTTCCAAATAAGGTTTTGCAGATTATATCACTACAAATTAACTGAATATGGTGAGCAATACACTGAACTGGTAATATTTTAGGATATTTATCAGAAATATATTGCTTTGCTAATGACATTGCAAATGCATCATCAGATACAACAGCACCAAATTTATCAATACAAATATTAATTAAAACCTTTTCCATTTCATCAGCTGTAAAAATTGCTATATGAGAATTGATAGAATAATCTTTTATCAAGTACACATATTGCTTTTTATTAGAAGTTATAATAATAAAAGCAAAATATGAATGTCCACGATTACTAGTTCAACTATCCAAAGCTAATAATATAATATAATAATATAAATTTATGAAATAAATAAATAAATTTATAAATAAATAGATTATACCTAATGTGAGGTTATTTTCATTTTTAAGTTCTTTCTCAATTGCAATAGTTATACTTGCTGTTTCATAATTAAGCCAATCATTACTTAAAGTTTTTCGATTAGGTGATTTATATGAGATGCATAAATTTTGACAAAAATCCAAAAAAAATAGACTTTCAACAATCCAAAAAGGAATTCCACAGCACACTAAGAATCAGATTAAGACTTTATTACATAATTGTTCTTGTCCAGAGTCCATTATACTGATATTTTAAAATTTGCTATCAATTTGTGGTTGTACACCACTAACAATTTCATGTATAATTTTTTTTTTTTGGTGTAGGAAAATTGCATAAGCAATCTTGTTTAATATTAAGTAGTGCACTTTGACAAATAAGCTCTAAATGGGCATATATATTTATATCAGATACACATAAGTTTTCTTCTTGACAATAATTACATTTCTAACCTTTATGCCCACTTTCTTGATAATTAATTTCAACAAAATGATTCCAAAGTGGATTTTTTGGCCACCCTCTTTTATTTTTTTTGTTTGTTTGAACAATATGATCCAATTCTTCAGTATCTACTTCTGATAAATTTGCTACACTAGGTCCTGAATTCTCTTCCATTATTTAGATTATAGTATAAGTTCACTTATAAAAAAAAAAAAAAACTACTGCTCATTTATAAATAAAAAAACTATCACTACTAAAACATTACAAATTGGTATCTATAGTTATATTTAAATATTTAATCGAT
>CAJVQA010004309.1:0-17842 GCA_910591915.1 Cetraspora pellucida | reverse complement strand
TCTCCAATAGCTGGCTTTTGCTGTTTGCAATCTACATTGTATTATCTGCATATGTGATTGCTGCTTAGCAATATCTTGTAATATTATTATACTGCATTTCTTCTTTGATTGGTTGTTCAACTATATATACTAAACTTTTTTCCTCTTGCACTCTGACAAGTAATAGATTATAAAAAAGCTACTATATTAGTAGTAATATTACTTCTTCTTGGTCTATTTCATCTTCTGCTGTTACTTCTTCTGTTAGTCTATAGGCTGTAATTATTCTTAATTGTCTTTTATGAAAAAGATTTAAAATGTATTTAATTGTTTTTTTAGGTATCTTGATTCTCTGTAGTGCCAATTTAAGGCTTTTCAGTAGGACTAAGTCAAATGTCTTTTTCATATCTTGCAGAAGTATCTATATTTCTTTATTTTTTTCCTTTGCTTCTTTCATTATCATGTTTAAAAGATGTACTGACTGCTCTGTCAAGTTTTCTGACAGGCCTGCATAGTTTGGTCCCTTAAGCACTTCATTTTCTATAAACACTTTGGCAAGCCTTTTTGTTATTACCTTTGTTACTACCTTTCTAAATGTTTTGATTAGTGCTATTGGACAAATATTGTTTAAGCTATACCTCTACTCTACATCTTTTGGTATTGGGTATACTTGTGTAATTTTTTACTTGATTGGAATTTCTTCTTCTTCTAAGCAAAGATCAGCAAAGGCCCTGAAAATTTCTTGTGTTTTTTTTCCTGTCTATTTAATTAGTGTATAGTTTACAACAGATATGTCTAGAGCTGTTCTTGTTTTAAGTTCTTTTAGTACTTCTTCTTATTCTTTTTTATTGATATTTTCTTTGACTTTCATATACTATTCTTCTTTGATATGTTTTTGTAGCTTATATATTTCTTTTCATATTTCTGACATTTTTTTTAGTTTCATGTTCCTCTTTCTAAATTGTTTCTTGTAATGTTTTGCTACATTTCTCTTAACTAAATCTGGCTCTGCTATCAAATTTGTTACTTTTTCTTTTTGTTTGATAAATTTGTTAAGCATTATCTTTTTTAAGACTTATTTAACAAACTAGCTATTATTTTTTCTTGGTCTGTTTTAATTATTTTACATCTCTTATCTATATTCTTTTCTATTTGCTTTTTTTGACTTTGTTCTCATTCTTTCTTCTTTATCTCTTGTAGCAGTTTCTGCCAACCTTTCATATCTTCTATCCAAGCATTTGACTATCATTTATGTAGTTTTGGCAGCTTCATATCTTCTTTTTCTCTTAATGTTCATAGCTTCTCATTTGTTTCAATTTTTTTTTTTTTAGTTACTTCTTGGCCTTCTCTTGTTTTTGCATATCTGATTAATCTTTGCAGCTTTATAATATACTTCTTTAGACATTGTTTCCTTTGACTGTTTCTTCTATTTATTACTGTGTTATATATTTTCTTCTTAAATAGGTGCTTACTTGCTGCTATAATAATTGCTTCTTCTATTATGTCCCATATGCTATTTATTCTGTTTGTTTCTTCTTTTTCTTCTTGTTCTTTTCTTTGTATTCTTTTTAGCATCTTTTTGAATTCTAATCATTTCTGCAACTCTTGTATATACTCTTTCTAGTCTTCTTCTTTTGTCTAATCATATAGATATACTGTTTTTAACTGTCTTTTCCTTTTGATCTTAGCCTTGCTGTTCTTTGTCATCATGTGTTTGATCTATATCTCTGCTTTAACTATCTTATGATCACTTTTAGTGATTTTTTTTGCTTCTTCAATTTCTGCCTTCTGTAGACCTAAGGCCAATCCTTCTGATACTCATATGTAGTTAATTCTTATTGCAGCTTCTCTATTTAACCATATATACTCTTGGCTTGTTAGATACATATCTCTAAAGGTATTACTGAAATTTTGCTTCTTCATCCAATTAAAGATAAATAACCTTTTGAAACTTGCTGCTTGTGAATGTTGTCTGTTCAATACATTATTTGCAGTATAATTAAAATTATCTAAAATTACTATTTATGTATGTTTTTTCCTTTTTGTGACTATTTTTACTATTTTCTGTTGAACTTTTTTTCCTATTGTCTTGTTACCTGATAGTATGTAAACTCCTAACACTACTAATTCTAATTGCTTAAAATATAGTATAAGTTCTATCAAATATTTATTTATTTTCTTAACTGTGCTATATGCTTTTCCTATTGTTCATTAACTATGATACCTATACTATACCTCTTTTTCTTGTCTTTTGCTACACTTGACTAAAACCTAATATAACTCTTATTTGTTGCATATGTTAGAAATCTTTCTTCTCCTTTTGTAAAATATGTTTCTGTGATTCCAAGTGTTGTAATTTTTTCTTCTTTTGCCCATTCCATTGGGTTTTCTAATTTCCATCTTTTGGTTTAAGTTCATTAATTTTGTAATATGCTATTTTTATTTTTTTTCTTTCTTGTTTCTATTTTTTTTTTAGTCACTCTCTTCTTGTTTCTGTGACTTCTACTTGTTCTTTCCTTTTTGTCTTTATATTTTTCCTATAGCCAGGAGATATTTTTACATTGTCTTCTTCAAATATTCTTCTTTTTTTATGTAGAAACTCTTCAATCTTCTGGTTTATACTTTTATATTCAACTAGGGCATCTTTAGAAGCAGTAGACTAAGCTATTCCATATTGTACTTTTTGCCTCTTCTAGTCTTTTAAGTCTTTCTAAAATTCAATTTAAGATATAATTTGTATGTATAGCTTCTTCTTGTGTTTGGGTTTTGAGTTCTGTTATTTCTCTTCTGTATGGTTTTTCTTCTTTTTCAAGTAGATTTGTATGTCTTGTTTTGTTTTTTGTATTTTAATTTTGTATACTACTTCTGCTTGCTGCTGCTTAATTCTTTATTCTTTTATTTTATTCTCTCCTTCTTTTATTTGTATTTAGCTTGAATTCTTGTTCTTCTTTTTGGCTATTGCTCTTTTCTGTATCAGAGATTTGGTTAAACCTTTTCTAGCTTCTTTCTTTTTCTTCTTTAAGGTCTTTTGTTCATTCTATTTCTCTTCTTTCTTCTTTTACCCAGTATAGTTGAAAATTATTATATATAAATAGTTTTGATTGGGCTGCTTTTATATCCTCTTCTGTTGCAAACATGACTGTTGCTGTTCTTCTTTGATTTCCATTTCTATTTGAAGATATATGAACTGACTTTACTTCTTTGTTCTTTAAACTTTATAGTAATAAGACTTCTGAGATGCTTCCAGGTAATTCTGTTAATTTTATTGTATAATTTCTTTGTCTTTCTTTAGCTTCATAGTTTTCAATTCCTTTAGTTACTCATACCAGTTTGTTGCTATTCACTGGTATGGCCTATAGAATGTCTTCATATGTTTCTTTAGTCTTAACTATTGCTAAGGCCTTATATTTTAATCTTTTAATTTTTACTATATAGGCTTTTCTGAATCTTCTAAAAATGTATTCTACTTCTTTTTTGTTTATATTTGTTAGTAGATTCCAAATTATCAGATAATCCTTGTCTTCAGATTCTTCATTTATTTTATATTGGTTTTCATTTGTTTTAGTTTTATTCTCTTTCCATTTCTGCTTTTCTTCTTTAGTTCTCATTTTGCTATTACTTCTCTTTTGATATTTCTCATTATGTTGTATCTGCTTCTTTATGCTGCCTTCTTTTTCTTTAGGTATTATTTTATACTAGTTACTCTCCTTCTTGCTAATTCTTTATATTGCTGCATTTCTGCTATATTTGCAATCAAAATCTACTTCTATTCATAAGTTTTCTCTTTTAAAAACTTCTCTAACATCTTTGACATGTGCATTGTTTCTTAGTGATCATCTAATAAATTTCATATGCTCTTTTTTTGTTTTTTCTAATACATTGTATGCTGATATATTCACAAGCAGATTGTTGTCTTGGTTACAGTTTCTTTTGCTTGAAGCCCATATACTTTCTTCTAGAAGTTCTCCAACTATATCAATTTCTTTTTTGATTTCTCTTTTAATAGCTTCTTGTTCTTGCTCTTTCTTTTGTACTTCTGTATCTTTTTCTTATATAAATGAAATTTCTTTTTCTTGATTATTGTTTGTTAAACTTACTTTTTTTTCCTGATTTCTGTTTGCTTCTGTTGACTGTTGATATACCTCTTTCTGTTTGTTTTGTGTTTGTTTATTATAGGTTCTTTTACTATAATATTCTTGTCTTGTTTCTTAATATTGATCTTTTTATCTGGCTGTTCTTCTTCTGTTTTTTTTGATTATTTCTCTTATTATATGCAGCAAGACAACCTCTAATGCATCTTATTCTGTTAACATAGCTACAATCTCATCTTCTCTGTCTAGTATTGAAATGATTTTACTAGCTTAATTAAAAAACACTTTGTTGTATATACTATTTGCTACCTAATATGCTCTTTTGATATAAGTTGTCATTAGGCTTTCTTTTCAATTTTGTGTGCTACTCATATTTTGCTTAGTTATTAGTAGCCTCTATTTACTATTTGTTCTAGAACTTTCTATGTCTTATGCTTATTACTATTCAAATTGGATTTGTTTGTATATCTGTCACTACACATGTTTGTTTGTTTATCTATTTATGTGTTGCTGTGATTTATGAATCAACATTTTTAAGTTACAGAGAATTTTCCAAATTTCACTTTTTCAAATATCAACTAAGATATTTTCTTCTCTATCTTTCTTACAAGTTTTCTAGTTTCCTATTTTTATTTCTTGTTATATCTTTTTCCACAAGCTCTATCTTTTTTCTTAAGCCTATAAAGTTGATTTTAACAGCTATTTTTTAGCAAATTTCTAAAATATTTTTCTACAGTTTTTGTATACAAGTAATCAGCAGAAAAAGTTTTCTGTTTTTTTTTTTGATAACTTATTTTTTAATTTATTCTAATTTATTTATAGTTTAGATATGATCAAAAAATTTTTTTTAACAAATAGCAACCTTTTATTGTAATACATCTTATTTAACATATTTGATGCATCTATCAGTACCCAATCTTGAGAAATATATAATAATCAATTTATAACACATGAATCTTAGTATAAGCAATTTTTAGTATAAGCTGCCACATTTTTTATATAAATGTTCTTTTTTTTTGTTCTAATTTAATTTTTTTATATGCTTTTTTAGCTTTCTAATAAGCTTATTTCTGGGCTACTGCTTTTTTTTGCATTACACTTTCTAACTTCTTTTTTACTAACTTATTTATTTTTTAATTATTGTAAACTTTTTTCATTAGTAAGAAGTTAAGTAAATATAAAGTTTTTTCTTTTTTTTAGCTAAACAAATCTTGATTTAACTTGTATTAGAACTCTTAAAAAGGATATTTAAGAGATATTTTTTTTTTGCTTTTACTAAAGCTGTGATTATTAGTAGCTATTGCCTTTATTGTATTTTTAATTATAATTACATAACTTGTACAAAATAAATATACAACTAGATATATGTATAATTTTTGGTTGTCTATTTTAAGTAGTCTATTCACATAGCAGGTTTTACACTAGCTGCTATATCTGCAATTTACTAGAAGATTATTTATTTAAATACTTTGATCTCTATACTTATACCAACAAATAGCATACAAGTTCCTATACACCTAAGTGCTATCTAACCTAATCTTAACCTTCCTTTTTGTATATCTATTAAGCCATTACAAATTTTAAAGTATGTTACCTGACTATAAGACTTCAAAAAGCTCTCTTGCTAACTAACTACTCATATTTAATCTTTTTGTTAATAGGACTTACTTTTGCAGAGTTTATTTAAACCCTAGCACTGACTTCACAGTATATTTCTAGTACTTATAGTATACCTTTGCTTCTGATCTTAGACTTTCAATTAAAATAGCTTAGAAGAACTATGACCTGTCTCTGGTACCTTAAAGTTTGCTTCACAAAGTTCTTTTTTTTCAGTTTAAAACTTCTAGCAGTCTGGTTGATAGTACTTCTTATCTGAAATTTTTGTCTATCTAATTTCTTTTATATTGATATCTGTTTCCTAGGTCTAGTCTTTACAGTAGTACTGTTTAAGATCTGTGCTATCTCTCTACTCAGATCTTTTCAAGTAGGCTTTGGCTTTTCTGTTCTACAGATTTATATAACCACAAGAATTTATTTTAGATTTGCACTACCTAATGCCAGTTTGCATTTCTCTGTATAACTTCAATATTGTGCAGATGCCTTATGACCTGCCAGTTATGCTAGTGTGATTGTAGTTATAGATATCTTATTCCAACTGATTAACAGAATGCTATTACTATAATACTATCTATATATTATATAGGCAATTATCTAAATTTTTACTATTAGTAAGTTTTGAACTTACTACCTATTACTTGGGGAATTAACAACTTATTTACTTCACTAAGTTATTACATCTCTTTAAGAGACATTTTTAATAAACAAGTATCAGAATTTTTAAATGTTTTAAGTTTCTTTTGTATTAATTAGTAAGATTGTTTTATAATAGTATATTCTTTTTTTAAAGAATCAATTTTTTTAAAAGTTTGTTTACATTAACAATGCTAACCCAAGCAGAATTATTTGGATAAAATAAAATATTAGAATAATTATTTAGTTAAAAGAATAATATAGTATTTAGTAAAGACAGCTTTTGTTTAATTTGTACAAATAAAGATAAATTATCAATTTGTTTAACTTGTGCAAATAAAGATAAATTATCAATTTGTTTAATTCACACAAATGAAAATAAATTAATAATTTGTTTAGTTAATAGAAAAGGACCAAAATGATATAAGTTTATAATATTAGAGTTAAAAAAACCAAATTTCTATAACTCTATAAGCATTAGTAATTACTTTAGAAGTGTAAGTCTTGATAAATGTTAGTCTAAGCATTTTTACAAATGTATATTTAGTTATTAGCTTGCTAGTTTCACTATGATGCTTATTATAATATTTATCATATTTAGCTTTAAGTTTAGCAAAGAATAGCTTAGATAGCTAAAGAATATAAATAGTATAAGGTAAAAATGCATAAAATAAAATTTTATTTTTATAACAAAAGTTAATGCTCATATAATTTATATAACTTTTATATTTATTTAATATTAAAAAAAACAAGCTAACTAGATAAAATAGAATTGATAAAGTGTTTAATATATATTTGAAAAACTTTTGCACATATATTCTGAATTAGTAAATCCTATAACAATGCCAACTAAAGCACTATTTAACAAATTTGAAATTACACAAATGCTTTTATAAATAAATAATAATAAAATGTAACTACTAGCAGCTAAAATTATTAGAATAACAGAAATGTGTTTATAGAAATTGCTATATACTATCTTATAAACTTAATAAAAAATTAGTCCTAAGGTTGCAGATGATGATCTGGTACATCAGAGATAACCAGTGATGTTAACACAGGTTACAGGTTTAGAGGGTTTAAAGTGAAACACCCAAGCAAAGGTGTTAGGTACGGCAATTGGTAGGAAACCTTTGAGTGGACTCCTTAAATAGGTAATATAGAAAAGTTACACATGTAGCCAATTGTATACTCTTCTGTAGTGGTTCATTGAACCACAATACCGATAAGTAATTAATAAAAGTCAAAAGACCAAAAAGGTCACCTTAATATCAAAAAAAAAAAACTTGATAAAAAGCTTTGGTAGCAAGAACTTTTTAAACTTTAAGAGATATTACAAATTTGGTTTTATTTATATTCTAAATTTGTTTGATAATAAGAAAACTTTTTGAATTATTTTTTGAAGCTTATCAAAATAGTTTTTTACATTAATTGAATTTGCTTTTTGTATATATGCTTTTGATAAAGCTTGAGACACATAAAATAATAGATCAAAATAGTCTTTCAAAAAGCATAATTACAGGCCTTGCTAGGTTCACTGTCTTTAAAAGAATAACTTTGATTGTTAGCATTTACAATACTCATTATGCAATAGTTTAATCCTGTTTATATAAGTTTAAATTATAATTTTTGCTTATTTTTATAATATTCAACTAATTGTTGTTTTTTATATTTATTTAAAACTGTTTAAAGACCAGAGCAGTTAAGCAAATTATTATTTTTTACATGCTATAAATTTGTTTTAGCAACTTTAAATTTTAATACAGTTGTTTATATACTAAATTGGTTAAGACTATTAAGTACTTCAAAAGCTAATTTAATAGATTTTGTATATGTAGTTTAGTTTTTTTAAAGTTTGAATTTGTTAATAATAAATTTTTTATAATTTTGGACTTAAATAAAATTTTAAAACTTATTTTGTTTTTTTTTAAAAAAAAAATTTATTTTATTTTATTATTCTTTTTTCTTTTTAAAAAAAATGATTTTATTTTTTTTAATTAATAATTTATATAATTTTTATACTGCACCTATAACTATGATTATAATTATTCAAGAGATATTATTTTATTGTCTTAATTATGATTATAATTGTTTTTTATATAGCAGCTTTTGTATGCAATTATTATTGTGATTAAAACAAAAATAATTTCCTTAATATTATGATTCTTTGTATATAATAATAATCATAATTATTTTAACTTTTTGTATAAAATTATAATTATAATAGTTTTTTTTATAATTAAGTTGTTAACAAATAAAACTAGACTATATACAACAACAATAATATTAGTTTTTTTAGACAATTAGTTATTTAACAAATAAATTCTTAATTAAAGCCAAATCTAACTAAATTTATGTAGTATATAATTAAATAAAGATAAAAATATTTCTTACAAAAAAAATTCAAAAAAAGTTGTTATATATTAAAAATATAATACTCTCCTGATCCATATTATAAAGAAATTAATAATGTTGTCTTAATTTTTTATAATAATTTAATTAACATTATCTATGATCTTAGTGAATTTAAAAATTAAATAAAATTTATATTTTTATCTTTTTACAAGTAGTTAATTGATATTATAAAATACTTTTTAAAATTAATTATCACAAACAAAAAGATTAAACCAACTAATAATATCATTTATATAGTTGTGAACTTAATTAAATTAAATTGTTATTTATTTTTTTTGATGATCTTATATATACTATAATTATGAACTTCTCACTAAGATAAAATATATTTTCAAAAAATATAAAAGATTTAAAAAAGCAGAAAGTGATGATAGCATTTTTAATATAGAATATAGATATAAGTATACTCTTAAAGAGTTAAAGATATGAAAATTTGCTGATCTATTTTGTAATAGAGAAGAATATAATTTTAGTTTTCAAAAATTTTATTATAATTATTATTCTTTATATAGTAAAGAGAAGTTAAGTTTATATTATAATAATTTTTACTTATTTGATATAAATATATTATCAAAAAATTAAATTATATATTTTTAATTAATAAGAGAAATCATTAATGTTACATATTAATTCTTTATATGATGTAGCCAATCAATAATAAAATTATTATTATTTTTTTTTAAGCAGTCACACTAGTACTTTATTAAGATTTTTGAAACTACTACTGTAATTACATAAATTTACCTAACAACTAAGCCTAGCATTATCTAACTACCCTAATAACACCTAAGTGCAACCTGTTGCATTACTTCTAGCAAAAGTAAGCTGCTTATTTAACTACTTAAAGTCTGTAATAAAAGGGTCTTTCTTCTTCTATAACAAGTTTGTTAATTGTCTTTTTAACTTCTTTCTTTATTTACTTTTCTTTTTCTTTTGTTTTTTTTTTCCTTTCTTCTGTTGCTTGCTAACTAGCCTTTCCTTTTTCCTTTCTTTCAGTTTTCTTTTTTCTCTCTACTCATTATTTCTCTTTCTTTTTCTTATATATTGACCTTTTTGCAATAGATTCTTCAGACTTGTTTATAGAATATGTTTTATGTTGTTTCTGCTACAATATTCATAAACTGTTGTCTTGTTTTTGTATTTAAAATTTGAAATAATCTGTCTAAAGTTGACTTTGAAATTAGATCTTTGATCAGTACTTTCTTTATTTCTATTTCATTTTACTCTGTTTATTCAAAAAGTGCTATATATAATATATGAGATAGAACTTATATTTTTTCTTCTTCTTTTAAACTTTTCTATGCTGTTGCAATAAAAACTTTCTGTATCCTTTTTCATAAATTTGCTTGTTCCTTATATAATACCAAATATTCTTATATTTCTTTTATTCTGTTTTGGCAAACTTGGCATTCTGCTATTGTATATATATCTGATCTTCTTCTATTAAGTTCTTCCAATAGTAAAAGTTTGTTCAACATATATTTTATAAAAGCACTTCTTCTTGTACTGCTTCTTCTTGTCAAATAGTATACTTCTTTAGATGACTTTAGCCTTCTTCAAAAGTATATTCAATCATAAGCCATTACTTCTGCTTCTGGTTCTATATTCTTGATCACTCTTGTTTTCTTTTACTTTGCTCCCAGTCTGGCATTTGTTACTATTTTACATAGAAGTTTTGCTAGTATATCTATTCACTTGTTTTCCTACTTTAGGCAGTATTCTATCTCTTCATGACTGACTTCTTCTAAAAAAATTAATTTTCTACTTAATGTTTTCTTCTTTGCAAGGCTATCAGCTTTATCATTCTATTTATTTCTACTATGACTTTTCACTTTGACCTACTCTATCTGTATATTCTTTGTTCTAATTATATTTATTATTTTTAATATCTATAGTATATTTTTTTTCTTAAGAACTTCATTTCTATTTATATATACTAAGCCTTTACCAATGTTCCTAATTGCTGCATTGCTATCTATAAATATTTCTAATTTTTTTTTTAATATTGTTAAGATTGCTGCCTATATTGCTAGCACCTCAGCTGTAATAAATGTAGGCCATCTTTTTACTTCTAATACTATCTCCTCTTCTGACCAATTTTGTGCTTTAACTATTTGTACCCAACCTATATTCATATTTTTATCTATTGTTTCTTTTTTGTTTCTTTTATTTGCTGTACTGTCTGTATATATTGTGTATTTGTTTTTGTTTCTTAATATATTTCTTCTCAAGAACTCTACTAGCTCTTGACTAATATTCTTTCTTACTTTTTGTTTTTTAATTAATTCTATTTCTAAGCCTTTTAATGTCTTTAGTCCTATTAGCTTCTGTTCATTTTTTCTCAGTTTCAATGTTCTCATATATCTTATTAATTAGTTAGTAGCTGCCTTAATTATATTATTGTTTCTTTCTATTAGCATATCTAGAACTGTGTTTATTTTGTTATTGATTCTTATTCAATATTGACAGCTATTTTCTTCTGTTTCTTCTTCTCTCAAACACTTATTGCATTTATTGATTTTTGTTATTAAGTTACTTTCTATGTTATGCATTTGCCAATGTTCTACTAATAGCTTCTTCTTTTTCTTTTTAACTATTTTCCTCACTTGTCTATTCTTTGTTGCATTATGTATTATTCATTCTTTTTTCCTTCTGTCATTTAACAGAATTTTCATTTAATCTTTATTGGCTATGTATTACATCTGTTTGTTTTGAACTATTCTTTAACTTCTCTGCTTTTGATTTTGTTGGGCACTTTTGTCTCTATTGTTTTAACTACTCTGTCTTTTTGATTTTGCTTGATTGATTCTGGTAAGCCTTGAATTGCTGTCATATTATTAGTCTTTCATCTCTTATATCAAGTAGTTGATTTAGGTATATTAGTTCTGCTTCACTTATTTTGGGTTTGTTTTTTTTTTATAGTCATGGTTCTACTAGTTTAATTATTTTAAAACTATAGCCATTTGTTGTTTATAGTTTGCTTTCTATATTTATATTTATTTCTAACTCTTTTGCTTTAGTTATTGTTAAACAGACTAGATTGTTCTTTTAATATAACTTGTTTTCTGATAATTTTTTTACTTTCTATATGTCTTTTATTAAACTTGATCTTTGACAACTCTATGTTGTTCTCAATTTTGTTAGCTGCCCTAGTTTATCTTTTCTGTTTAGTCTTGCTATTAAGCCTCTTATTTGTTTTATTATTAGTTTTTGTTACAAAGTTCTGCAACTACCAAGATCTTTATATTCTATTATACAGTTTTTTAGTGTTCTCAGTAAGTTACTTTTTTGTTTTGTCAAACATATCATTAGTTGGCATATTTCATTTATTTCTTTTTTTGATATCTTTGTTAATTGCAACATGTAGCTTAATTTTGGTATTATTATCATATTGTTTATATATACTATTTGGCTTATTGTTATTTTTTTATATTTAAGGTCTCTTATTGTCTAGCTTATTATCTCTTTTGCTTTTTTCTTTACTAAGACTTCTTGCATTTTGTTGTTTAGCCAAATTCCTAATAAACATATTATTTTGTTTTTTGGCTTTTCTGTTATCTTGTTTTCTCTGAAATTTATTTTTCTTTCTTCTTTTTTAACTTTTCTGTTCATTATTATTAGTTTTAATTTAGATCTATTTATCTCAATATTATTTATTTTAAAGAAATCTTCTGTCACTTTTAAGATCTCTATCAGTTATTACAATCATATACACTCTGTAATACTTATATATTTATTCTGTCTATATTTGTACCTGTTTGTTTGTTTGTTTTTTTATATGCTCACATGTTCCAAACAGATCTGCAATTCTAGGTCTAAGCTATTTCCTTAAAATTTTATTTTTTGAGGCTTATTTGGCAAGTTTGTTTTTTTTTTCTTGCTTCTTAACTTATTTTCTTCTATTGCTTTACTTGTTAGGTCTATTTCAAAAGTTCTTTCTTTTTTGTTAAGTCTTTAAACACAGTTTTGATAATAGTTTTTCTGTTAGTCTTGATTTTTGTTTCTGCAGATTTTGTGTTTTGGTAATTAGTAAAAAAAGTTGATATGCTATTTGATAAAATTATTTATTTTGAGTTTATTCTAAAATGCATATTATAAATATAATTTTTCACTTTGTTATTCATATAAAGTAATTAGTAAAACTAAAATTATTTATATATAACTTCAAGTATAATAGATATAATCTCTCATTTGATATAACATTAACAGATTTCTTTTGTTCTTTTAATTAATATATTATTTAATTAAACCAGATCATTAAAAGATATGCAAAAGTGCTAAATAAACATTTGTTAATATTTGATGTTTTTTAATTATTTTTTATTAATATCACTTATATTTAGCAGCCAATAATTCCAATTAAAGTAATTTTAATACTATTCGATTTTGTCTTAATAAGGCAAATTAAATAATACTAAAATTATTTATTTCCAATTATTATATTACAAGATACTTTAAAAAAACTTTAGTGTATTATATTACTTCATATCAAAATATCTAATTTTTTTTATATAAAATAACTGCAGTATTTAAAATAAATAAATATCACTAAAAATTATTATTACTAGCTATAAAGAATAAATAGTTAATCTATTTTTATTTATGTATTTACAAATATTTATATTTTGAAATTAAGTCAATTGAACTTAGAGATCAAAATTTTAAAATTTGCTAAACTAAAGTAAAATTTTTTTTATAATATAGTCAAAGCTCAATATAGTAAAGTTTATATTCTGACTTTATTCTTTGCTATATAAAAATGTTTAATTATTAGAAGATTTATTTATATGTTCAAACATATTTATAATATAAAAAATTTTTATTATTAAAAATATTTGTTATATCAAATTTATTATCTTAAGCATTAACTGTATATAGGTTTACAAACAATAATAAATATTTGAACATAACAAAATTTTTATGACAAATAGTTGTATTTGTTTAAATATATAAATTTACCTTCTAATATCTGAAATATCTAAAGATTTCTATATATTAAAGGCATTTTAATTAGTTTTTGGTCTTTGTTATATCAAGCTTTATATTATATTATTAATTTAAAAGAATTAAATAGTTAAAAAATTCTACAACTGATAACTAGTAAAAGGTAAAGTAGAGAACTTTTTAAGAATAACAAGAATAGTAAAAATGAAAGTTAAAATTATATATTATGGCTGCATTATAATATATGTTATTGCAATTTAAAAGATGCTCTAAATAGAGCTATTAAAAACTTGAGTTAAAGTAATATTAAAAATCAATATAAGTTAATTTTAAGTTATACAAAAATTATATAACAAATTTTTATTTTATAGATTTTTATTCAAAAGATAATATAATAAACTAAATACAGTAATAATAAAAAAAAAGACAAAAATATATTGGCAACCCATTTTTATGATGACCCTAAATGATCAACCAATCAAATTTGAAATTAATAATTATCAATTTTATGTTTTAAAAATTTTTTTTGAATTTTTTTTTTAGTTTATATAACTATATTTAATACAAATACTTTATTTTTTTATAGAATTATCATATATAATAAAAATTATTATAAAAAAATAGACTTTAAAATATTTTTTTAATTAAAATTTTATAAAATTTTAAATATTTATCATATAGAATTAATATAAAAAATTTTTATTACTTTTTTTAATAATATCTTAACAACTACATATCCAAAATTTAATAATTTATTTTATTTGCATTTTACAGATCTGTAGAATTTAAATAAAAAAAATTATTGAATTTAATTAAATGGTTACTAAGATAACATTAATAAAAGTTAATTTTTTAAAATTTAAAACATTTATCATGTAATATTTGTATTAAAATTTTTAATAATTTTTAATTAAAAATATCTTATCAACTACTTGATCAAATTGATAAAAATTTTTTTATCATAACTTTGATTGAAAATATTTTAGCAACTACTTGATTAAATTTGATGAAAATTTTTTATTTAAATTCTATAAATTTGTAAAATTCAAATAAAAAAATTTTATTAAATTTAATCAAATGGTTATTAAGATATTTTTGATCAAAATATTTTTAAATTTTAAAATATCTATTACAAAAAATTATATTAAATTTTTATTGCAACTTTGATCAAAAACATTTTGACAATGATTTAATAAAATTTTCATCAAATTTGATCAAGTTATTACTAAGATACCTTTAATTAAAGTTATTTTTTCAAATTTTAAAATATTTATCATATAACATTTGTATCAAAATTTTTAATAAAATTTTGATTAAAGATATTTTAGCAACTACTTAATTAAATTTGATAAAAATTTTTTATTTAAATTTTACAGATCTGTAGAATGCAAATAAAAAAATTTTTATCAAATTTGATCAAGTAATTACTAAAATATTTTTGATCAAAATTTTATTAAAACTTTTAATACAAGTATTATATAATAAATGTTTTAAAATTTTTATTACAATTAAAATCAAAGGTATCTTAGCAACTACTTGATCAAATTTGATAAAATATTTTTTATTTAAATTCTACAGATCTGTAAAATTTAAATAAAATAATTTTTATCAAATTTGGTCAAGTTGTTATTAAGATATCTTCAATTAAAGTTGTGATGAAAATTTAACACAATTTTTTGTAATAGAAATTTTAAAATTTAGAAAAAATTTGATCAAAGATATCTCAGCAACCACTTAATCAAATGCAATAAAATTTTTTATATAAATTCTACAAATCTATAGAATTTAAATAAAAAATTTTCATTGAATTTGATTAAGTAGTTGCTGAGATATCTTCGATCAAAATTGTGATGAAAATTTTAGGATAAGTATTATATAATAGACAGTTTAAAATTGAAAATAATTTTAATTAAAGATATTTCAACAATGATTTGATCAAATTTGATGAAAAATTTTTATTTGAATTCTACAGAACTTTAGAATTCAAATAAAAAAATTTTTATCAAATTTGATCAAGTAGTTGCTAAGATATCTTTATTAAAGTTTTGTTACCAATTTTGATACAAGTGTCATGTAATAAATATTTTAAAATTTGATAAATAATTTTGATTAAAAGTATTTTAGTAATCACTTAATTAAATTTGATGAAAATTTTTTATTTGAATTTTACAGATCTATAGAATTCAAATAAAAAATTTTTATTAAATTTAATCAAGTCATTGTTAAAATATTTTCAATCAAAGTTGTAATAAAAATTTTAATACAGTTTTTTATAATAGATGTTTTAAAATTTAAAAAATAATTTGATTAAAGATATCTTAGCAATCACTTGATCAAATTCAATAAAAATTTTTTTATTTGAATTTTACAAATTTGTAAAATTTAATTAAAGAATTTTCATCAAATTTGATCAAGTAGTTGCTAAGATATTTTCAATTAAAGTTTTGTTACTAATTTTAATACAAGTGTTATATGATAAATGTTTTAAAATGAAAATGGTGATCCTAGTATAGTGGTTGAGTTGTCATTCTCCAAGCAGTAGTCCAGAATTCAAATTTCACTAGTAGTAGAAAATTTAAAAAATAATCCTATTTTGGCAACTTGTATGAGATATTTGGGATTATAATTTTGTAATTTTAGTTGTACTAAGACTAACTTTGGAAGTATGCAATGTTATACAAATAAATTCAGAAAGTATATATGCTATAAGAAGTTATGTTTAGAAATTTCAAGTAGAGAAATAGTATAATCTTCAATAGTACCACCTGTAAAAATCTTGATCTGAGAACAAAAACCTAAGACAGATGATCTGTATAGGCAAAAACTCTAGATAAAGGCGTTTACCAATTTGACTACTGGTTGAACTGGATATAAAGTCACATTATACAGAGCTAATTAGATTGGTAGTATAGAAGAACTTGTAAGGGCATATAAGGTACTGATAAGGTTGTAAAGAGGGATATAAGAGTTGTATGAACTCTACAAAAGTGTAATGGTTTAAGAATTATTCTAACTGCAAGTATTGGTCTCGATTATAGCAATACCAGATCAGCTAAAAATTAAGTAACAGAAAGCTCCAATAGGTTTAGTACAAAGTTAAAGGTTTCTTATATAAGTGAACTGTTTTAAAAACCTAGTGACTATAGTAAATGTATACTGGTGAAAACTAGGCCAGTTAGTAAAATAGATAGATAAATAAATACAAGAATCAGAATGTTTAAATAAAGAACCTACAAGTGAGTTTTAGATATGGCAGCTAGTATAGAACCTTTAGGCAAACTACTTAAATTAGACAATAACTAAAGTTGTATAAGTAGCTAGTTGTATATTCTTCTTATGATTGCCTCTTATAACTATTGTAATAATATAACTACAAAGCTGTAATATACTATTATTAAAAATTTGGGTTACAAGTACTCATCTTTAATATTAAAAAAAAATAAAATAAAATAAATGTTTTAAATTTAAAAAAATAACTTCTATTAATAATATTTTAACAACTACTTGATCAAATTTGATAATTTTTTTTTATTTAAATTTTACAAATTTGTAGAATATAAATAAAAAAAATTTTATTAAATTTGATCAAATGATTGCTAAGATATATATGATCAAAGTTTTATTAAAAATTTTGATTTAAAAATTTTTTTTTTAATCTTTGGCAGCCATGATGGTCAACCAGTTAAAAATTTATTTTAAATGTTTAGAACAGACAATATACAAATAGAACTATATCTAACTCTATGTATCATTATCATGTAGTTACCCAAATTGGCACTTTCAAGTGACCTGCTGCACCAGATTTGCTAAAGTCTAGATTAACCTTATCTGTTTGTTATCCTACAATTAAACAGCACCAATCTGATATTATTTATTTATAAGGAGGTAAAAAACCAAAAAAAATTTTCTTGTTGAAAAAGAATGCACTAAAAAAATATATATATGAGAGAAATATAAAAAAAAAAAACAAATATCAAGAAATAAAAGAGAAGAAGATTGCTGATGAAGGCTAAACAAATGATCATTAATTATAAAAGCTGTATCAGTTTATTAAAAATTATATATTACTAAATACAGTAATCTCTACTTTTTTTTTTTTTTTAAATATTAAGGTAAGTACTTGTGACCCAGGATTTTATTGATAGTACATTCAGCTAATGGTT